>CATIWQ010382304.1:0-11105 GCA_949673415.1 Euphorbia schlechtendalii
AACTATTTAGGTGAAATGGATTGAGTTACATACTTGATGAAATTGATATATGATATTTATATCTATGACATCTGTGAATCAAAGATGATTCTATATGATATATGTACTTGCACAATGACCGAAGGAAATGATAAAGAAAAAGTTGTGACATACCTTCCAAAATATTGCAATACATGTTCTGTTTTACATGAACCGAAAGGTCATGTTCTGTTTTACATGAACCGAAAGGTCATGTTCTGTTTCACATGAACCGAAAGGTTATGTTCTGTTATATGGACTGAAAGATTACAGAATTGTTTATAAGGCTGAACAACAAATCAATTGTTATCTGTTATTTGTTACATGTATCCCGGGGTAATAGTTTGGCTGGTAATGTCACAACAAATAATAAATGACTCATGCATTAATATACAAGTCCGAATATCCATTGAATGTGTAAATATGTAACTATATGAATTTGTGAAATTGCCAGTTCAATAAGTGTTTATATTCACTGAGCTTGTGACTCATTAAAATCGCTATATATTTTTCAGTGTTTTGAAGTTGTAGATAAAGTTTGTACTAGAAGCTCACTACCTGTAGACATCATGGATGAAAGGTCGGTTGGATGTGTTCCATTTCAAACTTTCTCTCCTCGCCAGTATAAGCATATAGAATTGATAAATGTCGGGATGTGAGATTTAGTAGATATGTTTTGGATTACGTTAAAATTAAGTAGTAAAGGGAATAGTATAATGATATGTTTTGTTGTTATATAGATGAATGATCACAAGTATTAGTATGATATAAATATATAAATGATAATTTTTGTTGATATAAGTTTTATAAAAAAATTATTACTAAGATTAGTATTATGTTCTTACAGTCTAAGGTAAGGGGTGTTTCAGACTCAATTACAGATAACTACCTCTCAATCCACAGTTTGGGTACCCTTCCCAAACCGTCACTCAGTTTTCTAAAAGAAATGCGAACAAAGAATTCAACTTATAGAATGTTGAATCCTTTACAATGTTAAAACTAAAGTGATTTTCTCCTATTACAAACAAATATGGAATTATGATTGTTTGTTGATTGCTTGATTTGGATTTTCTTAAAGCTGGGAGTAAAGAACAAAGTTTTAGCTATTTAAAGAAATTCGAGGTGATTCACCAAGTTTAAACGTCTGCTCCAATATTCTATTCATAGTTGAAGGTCTTGGAATTAGTCATTGCAAACTTTTCATCCTAACAGCTCTTCAATTTCTCTTCTCTTTAAATCTTTTGAATTTTCCCATTGGAGACAAATTCCAAGACGTTTAGAGACACAGATTTCGAACACTGAAGCGTGAGATTAATTCCTTAATCCAAAGCATAAAAAACTCATTTTCTTCAAGAAATCTATTTTGATAGAGAGGTGAGCTAGAAGCAACATGTAATTCTGCCATTCGTTAACTTGATGATGTTTGTAGGCACGCGAAGACATTGAGAAACGTCTCATGTCAGAGGATTCCTTTTGTGTTGGACTTTAGTAAGGAATCTCCAACATTCTGTACTGACACCTTTTGAATGCGAGGATCATAGGAATATCTTCTTTAATTTTAGCACTTTTTCTCCTGAAAAGAATCAAAGGAATATTCCGTTTCTCATAGAAAATGTTAGTAGCACAAGTGTCAAATATTTCTCTAAGTGTCAAAGGATGACAACTTTTCTAATAAAAAGCTAACTTAGCATAGCTGAGTAGATATCTTCTAAACTACGTAATACTCTGCTAAACTCAGCTTTTCTTACTCTAAGCCACAACTTAATTAATTACTCAGTAAACTGAGTTGTTTTCCCTTAAACGAACTCGAGTAAACTTCATTAATTAAGAGTATACTTAGTACTCAATTAATTTCACTATCCTAGTTAGTTTGTTATTTCCAAAATGCTCTAAGTACTGTGAAGTACTATTAACTTGGGCTCAACAATCTCCCCCATTTTGGATAGCTAACAAAGTAGGTAGTAGAAGAGATTAATTCAATAATTATTTTAAAGATATCGAAATACCTGATAGGTGATGTAAGACTCCCCATGCTGAGTGACTTCCCTTAGTCAGCTTGAACTCCCCCATACTGAGTGAACATTCTTCAAGCAACTCAGCTCCCCCTTACTTATAGGAATTTTCTTCAATTTCGAACTTTATCTTACTTCAGCTTTTCTTCAAATTTGGTCTCTTTGTGTATGAAATCCTGCATCAAATATACAATACACAGCAGAATACATACAATAATAATCTAAAGTTAAGAAGTTCTTAACAGAGTATTGGCAAACAAACTTGTAATTTTATTAATAGTAAAAAATGCTTAGTCCGATCACAAATTGTATCCTGAGCTAAGACTACAAATGAATCTATACTATTACAAGATTTTTGCCTATACTAATTACAATGGATATGCTGGCTTATTTGCAAGATCTAGAGGATGATGATCCAGGTTTCTTGTCTTGATCAAAGGTTGGCATTGAGTCCTTTCTCTGTTGGGGCTATTGTTGATGATGTGAAGTGTTAGGTGGATACTGAGTATGAGTGGACGACACGAAGTAGTGGGCCGAGAGCACGCAAAATATGAGAGGCGTGGTCCGCCGGAGTGTTTAAAAAAAGTGCACCGGGTTGGGGACCATGGAAAAGGTTTGTAGAGAGAGCGAAAACATTTTTAGATTGTTAGAACCTGAATCCGCCATCTCTTAGTGTGGAGTCGCCACCTGGATTAGCTCTTTCTAGGAATTAGAGTCCTGTGAGGCTTAACGTCTGGGGGATGGCCCACTAAGATACAGAGATTCAGGTCTGGGATAAGTTGCTTATTTCTTGTTGGATCACATTATATTACATCTATAGAAAACCATATTTCTTAATTACGCATATTCGCACTTATTCATTTTTCGAGTTATATGCTTGATTCACGTATATTCGAAAGCGAAAAACCATCCATAAAATAGTAGATAAATGCGGAAAGTAAATGCAGAGAGATTACATAATCTCGGGGGATGCAACCGCCCACCTAATCTATTAATTACATTTTCTCTAAAATATTTGGAATACCCGAAGGAAAAATAAATTCCTAGGCATACATCTAACCTGCATTCACAAAGGTTAGCACGAGATATGACACATATGTTCGATTTGATTTTGTGAAAGCCCATGTGGCCTAATTAAAACATCGACGGTTTAAAATTATAATTCTAAACAAAAATGGTTCATTTTTATTTACACGTATGTTGGTCAATTTTTATTAGTGAAAATGACCACATGGAAAAATGTGAGGCCTGTTATCTGGGAATAATTTTTATTCCCTTCGTGGGGGTATTCTAACATGAATTTCCATTAAAAAATAAATTACAAATGTAGAAAGAAAATTACAACATTTACAATAATGATAAATAAAATAATTCCTAGGTCCACAAATAAGATGAGAAAAAGATGAAGCAGACGATGAGTACGGAATCCACAATTCTAGGAACTCAGAGGCTTACCCTTTCGGTGTGAATCCACTTCAGCGTATCCATATGATCCCCGGGAGCGTTCCTCGTTCGTTTTTTATTTAATTGTAGTTTGCTTCGAAAATAAAGTGTTTGTTTATCCAAAAGATAATCCGACTCGGGTTCTAAATTTTTTTTAAGCCCGAGAATATCTAAGGATTTAAGGAGAAATAGATGAAAGAAAAATGAGTTGAAAATAATAAAATTTGGGATCCAAACGTGTTTTGGATCGGAATATAATCAAAGAAACCTTGAAAGAAATGTAGAAAAAGTTAGAATTATTTCTCTTGAAAAATATTATTTTTTTGTGTAAAAATTTCTCCGTCATTGTCGAGAGAAAACTATATTTTTGTGAATTTTTTCCGGTCCCGAATATCAAAAATTCCCCTCTATATATAGGAGAAAACCCCGAAAAATCCAAAAGGAACAAATTCTAGCGAGGCTCTCCAGAAATTCTTATGAGCCTCGCCAGAATCCGACGAGGAGTCTCACCGGAAAATTCTGGGGAGCCCGCCGAATTTTGGCAAGCCTCGCCAGATTTCGGCCAGAATTCTGGCGCCCACCAGAAATTCCGGCGAGGCTTGCCGAATTTCGACGAGCGATTCCCGATTTTTTATTTTTTATTTTTATAATTTTATAAAAATATAAATAAATTAATTATTACCAAAATCTATTTTTTAAGTCTTAAAAAAATAATTTGAGTCCTTAAAATAAATTGGCGACGAGGAACATTCCCATTCGGAGATCTTCAAATAATCGAAAATTGGGTGATTCGAGAATAAAAATCCTGAAAAGCCGTCATGATTGAACGCGTGAGCTAGTACAAAATCTCGTGTTCACAGCTGCCTCTCATGTGATAATTGCTGGTTATATAACTGTATGATCACACGAAATGAGTGTAGGGATAGAGAGAATACCTGACCGGTGTGGTTGGTGACTTCTTGTTCCCAATTGGTTATAACTTAAGCCTTCCTTTCTGGCATCGTGTCCTCATGGGATTGTCTATTTGTTTCTTTAGAATCCCTTGGTGCTTGATGTCCCTTGTGGGCGGGTCGACCGTTTCTTTCTCCGACATCCCTGTTATAGTCGGTAGTCGTTTCCTTATTCGGCTGTGATTATCGTGTACCCCTTGGAATGATTGGAGATAGGTGCCCGAATCTGTTTGAAAGGCGACCTTGAATTTCCTTAGTAGGATACTAACTTGTTCCCTGTGACAAATTGAAGAAAAGTATAATGTTAATTTAATTTTATGATGAATGTTTTAATTATTTGATTGAGTTTATGTGAAGCAAAAATGTTTTTCCCCTTCAATAAAAAATGAAAACATGAGGAAGAAATGAGTTTGATAAGAAATTCGAGGTGTCCCAAAAACCACTCCGTTGTTTAGGAGGCTTTTATGGTGTAGCAATGTCGCAAAACCTAAATAGGCTTGAATTATCTTTAGGCTTGAGTGGGCCATCATCTTGTTTGTAGGTTCCTTATGTGGAGGTTGAGGTTCTTGTTTATCGGGATGGTGTTACCATAGTTTGGCATTGTCTTTACATGTAAATAATGTGATGCGTATGTAATGTATGCATGAGCAATATTTATCATATGATGTATGTTGTAGGTGTCGTGGGCTTCGTTCATTGAAGAGCCTTCTCTTGTGCTGTTGCATGGTTGCCCCTAGGGTTTGTCTTACTAGGGATTCCACGGATGACTTCCTCAGAGTGATGACCATGGGTTTGTTGAATCAAATTCGAGTTCAGAGCTTGGATCTGGTTTGAGGAGAGTCTGGATGGGTCGTTGATCACGCATTGTATCGATATGATCACTTTGAAGCCATTTGCCTGAAGAGTTGTCATCATTCCGAGGAGGAGATGATGAATTTGATATTTCTTGGGTTCTAATTTCTGCATAGACCGTCCTTGCGGGTTTTCAATCTATCGAACCTTGTCTTAATTTTTGCCTGGACCGCCCTTTCAGGTATTCAATCTAGCAGACTCTTTTTTTCTTTATTATTCTTTATTCTTATCTTTTTGGACGTTTACTTGCAATATTCTACCATTGGCATGCAAACAATCACGATAATCATATGCATAAAGATACAACAAAAATGACAATTCATTGATGAACTTAACAAGGGTATAAATGTTTTAAATGATTTGACTCCTATCATTATTTAGCCCTTTCAGGTTTTCTAACCAAGTGGTTCTCTCGATGTCCTAAGTTTTGCCTGAGCCGCCTTGTTTTGGGTTTTCAACTCATCGGACTGTTCTTTTTCTGTTTGAAAAGAGGCCCTAATTTTTGCTCAACTAACCGAGTGTTAATTGACAGGCTAAATACAAATTTATTTTTTTATTCGTACCACTTTTTATCAATTTATTTCTTTAGCCTATGCGTCATAGCAATTGTGTAAGACTTGGTTGATTTGGTAGATCGGTCGTTGTCCCTGACTTCATTTGTTGTCTCATTCAGCATTTATGATCGATTGGTGGGTGCCAGTGGTGTTTTGCTAGCTTGAGGAGTATGTGATGATGGGTCTTGATCATTAGCATTTCCTTTTCAGTTCAATCATTCAATGGTGTAATGATTGTCCCACAAATGGTAGCGAGCTATGCGAAGGAGTTGTTGACGTGTTCAACGATCTAACTCCGTTTTGTCTTTAGTATTGACCCTTTAGGAGAGCTTCAATTTGCTTTGGTCATTTTGACTTTTGTTTGATTACCCCACGAATGGTGGTGAGTCGTGTGATGGAGTTGTTGATGTGTTCAACGATCTGACTCCTTCTTTGTAACATTGCGTCAGTTGTTTAGTCTCAACTTGCTTTTTCAACATTTTCACCTTATTCTAGCTTCCATAATTTTGATCTTTACGTGCTTCGTTCCCTTGATTGATTGAGTCAGTGGACGTTTCATGCTTTTTTTATCTTTCATCCCTGTAAGATGAGGCAATTGCTATCACGCGTTGTCTAAGTACATGTGTTTATATCTCACTTTCTTATAAGAGCCAAATCATTTAAAATTACAGTGACTTTGGGGAATCCATTTATACCCAAATTAATTTCATGACATGATGTGTCACATGTGCTAAAAACATTATGTGTATGCTTATGAGAATGCATGATGTCATTGATAGAGTATCAAGCAAGTAAACAAAGTTCAATTTCTTTGAAAATAATTCAAAAGCCTCACGAGCAAAGTAGTTAAAAGCTAATTTATTACATCATCAAGCATGGGTTATTTTAGCACCCCTCAGATGTATCTATGGATTCAAAGTGCTCCATCCTATTCACCTTTTCAAACACTTCTTGGTAGCTCGAGAAGATGTTCGATCCAAACTTGTTCCTGTATGATGGCAGTGCACCGTCCAGAAGCTTAGTTATCATTTTCGGTAGACTTAAGTGAGCTTGAAGCCTGACCTGTGTGGTCATCGAACGTGCATAGTAGGATTTGAAGCTCTCACCCTGCTACTGCCTTATAGACTCTAGATGTTGCATCGTGGTTTCCATCTAAGAGTTGAAACCATATGCCTCATCATAACCTGGGCAAGGCTATTCCAATCAGTGGTTATATCCAGCTGAAGGTTGTTGTATCATTCATTGACTGGGTTGGCCAAGGTGATAACAAAGAGCTTTGCCATCATCCGTTTGCTAACCCTTAATGCCTTCATCATCATCTGATAATGCTTCAAGTGAGCACGAGGGTCGCCAGAGCCCACATACTTTTCAAACTACCGCATTGTGAAGTTTGGAGGTAAGATGTCTTGATCCCCAAGTGTCGGTTGCGCTGAGTATGGATTCATGAGATGGCCACTGTGAGTGGCCAAGAATTGTTGACATAACTTCGCCATTCTTGGTTGTTAGAGGATGGTGTTCCTAGTGTTTGGATAGAAACCATAATGCCCCTGGGGATATGCCGCAAAATTAGGCAGTTGAGGTGATTGGAACTATGAAGTAACTGACGTACTCCAACTAGGAATAAGCTTTTGGGTCATTCCTTGGTAGAAAGGCCCTGGTGTGAATGCTGGATACCCCATTTATCCTTGGAAAAATTGGGAAGGATTGGAAAAGTTATATCATGGATGCTCAATCTGAGCATGGTTCAGCTGACTTTGTCCAGCTCTGAATTGATACAAAGTAGCAGGTGTTGAGGAGACTACATGCGAGGTAGGAGGTCCCCTTATTGGGTTGACATTGTTAAGGGTGACCTCTGAGCTGGTCACTGCATTCTGAGCTCTCCTGATGTGTTAGCGAATGAGCGTAGCTAACTGTTCATTGTTGGAAAAGGTGTTCAAAGCAGCTGCAATCTCAGCACTCACCGATGATTGATATGACTGTTAAGGGTTCTATCCCGTAAGGATAGGGTGATCCTCCCCCGCTCCTTCTCCTTGTGGATTGGCCATGAAAGATGTATGTCGAACTAAATCTAAATCAGAACCTGAGTCCTCACTTGAGTCAGTGCACGGAATCCCCTTCAGATTGGCCAAGATTGGGGAAACGCAGACCAGGCAATGAGCAGACCTTTTCCAAGTCCCCCTTTCATACACAAGCAGAAGATCAGACCATCCGTTTGAGATTCATGTCATGTCTCATGATGCGAGAAATGCATGAAATGTTTAATTTTATGGCTGCATTCACAAGGGGTTAGCATGCCATGAGATGAACAATATGTTTGTCAATCCATTTGAAACAAACAGGTTAGTTGTTAGGTAAAAATAAAAACAAGTGGAAATGAAAATCCAACATCTGGGGTTGGATTTGAGATTTGTACGATGTTTGTATGATATCGTAATATGAGTGGTGTAAGTGAGGTGACCAAGTTGCCCGCACGGTAATAGGTTAATATTTTGAGATTTCATCCTATGACTAGATCTCATGGATTGAGGAGGTCAAATTGATTTCAGGTGTGGCATATATTATTACCCCTTGTGGGCTATATGTCGGATGTCAAGTGGACATCACGCAGATTGGGGTGAATGATGCACCATGATTCTAAGTGGTTTCAAGTTCTCCTAGGGAGACATGATCTCGAGTATCAACTAATCCTAAGTATAACGATGAGAAGATGTTAACTTACATCATATTAACATCATGAGAGTGTGCGTCCAAGTGTCTGCACTAAAATTCATGGTTAGCATAACATTTGTACAATAATAAGTACATAACACATAGCATGCAACGTTCAATCTTCCAACCTTGCAACTCCTGCGCGTAGGGTTTTTGGCTAGTCTCTGTCCTAAGTTTGGTTCATCTTAGTACCATGAAGATACCAAGGAGCGCACCTATAAGAAAATACAATGCATGGTCGTTTATTTAGGTAACACCCTAGGAAAATGCCTACGATTTATTTACATGAGGGTTATAATTGGGTTGCTGATGTAGAAGGTTCTTGTTGCACTAAAATACACTCCGAGCCTCTCCCCAAATGGGTTCTAACGAGGGAGGTACATGTGATATGGCAACAAGTGCTCCACCCGCTCAAGTACTATCTTTTCTCAGGGAGACAGATTAGTACAAGAGAAAGTTTTATGGTAATAGTGTGCCTTCGACTTATGCGCTAATCCCCTCTATTGCAATGCGTTATTGACGAATTTGTCACAATTAAGAGAAAATGGAATAATGTAATCAATAATTTTTGGCACTTATCCAAAATCTAAAACCTTTAAAAAATAAGTTTTTACAAAAATACCTAGCGGAGTCGCCACTGTGAGCAGATGACACGGAGCGGTGGGCCGAGAGCATGAGAAATATGAGAGGTACGGTCCACCGGGGTGTTTAAAAAAAGTGCACCGGGTTGGGGATCTGAGAAAAAGTTTGTAGAGAGCGAAAACAGTTTTAGATCGTTCGAAACCAAATCTGCCATCTCTTAGTGTGGATTCGCCACCTGGATTAGCTCTTTCCAAGAATTAGAGTCCTGTGAGGCTTAACGTCCGGGGGACGGTCCACGATGACACAGAGATTCGGGTCCGGGATAAGTTACTTATTTCTTATGTGATCACATTATATTATATGTATAGAAAATTGCATTTTCTTAATTATGCATAATCGCACTTAGGTCTCTTTTCGAGGTTATATGCATGATTCACATATGTTTAAAAGCAATATAACCATCCACAAAGCAGTAAATAAATGCGGAAAGTAAATGTGTAAAAGTAAAGATTAAAAATTACAAAACCTCGGGTGATGTCACCGCCCACCTAATCTATTAATTACATTTCCCGTAAAATATTTGCAATACCTGAAGGAAAAATAAATTCCCAGGCATACATCTAACCTACATCCACAAAGGTTAGCACGAGATATGGCACATATGTTCGATTTGATTTTAGCAAGGCCCATGTAGCCTAATTAAAACATCGACGACTAAAAGTTATTGTTTAGAAATAAAACGATTCATTTTATTTGCAAATATGTTGATCATTTTTTATTAATGAAAGTGCTCGCATGGTAAAAGGTGAGGTCTATTATCCAGGAATAGTTTTTATTCCCTTCGTGGGGGTATTCTAACATAAAATAGAAAGAAATAAAAGATGAAGAAGAGAATTACAACATTTACAATAATAATAAATAAAAGAATTCCTAGGTCCACAAATAAGATAAAAAAAAAAGATGAAGCAGACGATGAGCATGGAATCCGTAGTTATAGGAATTCAGAGACTTACCCTTTCAATGTGAATCCACAGTTCTAAGAACTCAGAGGTTTGCATCGCCAAAGAGGTTGGCGAGGGGGCCAATTGGGATTTCTTTGGTCCACGGTTATTTTCTTTTTTTAATTAATTTTTTTTATTTTAAAATATTATATTTTATATTTTATATATATATATATATGCACACACACATTTATATATTTATTTATATATAAACAAGTTTATATATACCTATATTTCCAAATAATCCAATTAAATTATTTTGGACCCTTAAAAATATTATAAGCCTTTAAATTTTCTATCGTCTTAAATATTTATTTAGGGTTCCAAACATTATTTATAACGAGGAGAACTCCCAATTGAAGATCATCGAAAGGTCGAAAACTGTGTGATCCAAGGATAAAAAATCTCGAAAAGCCATCATCATTGAACGCGCGAGCTGGTACAAAATCATGTGCTCACAGCTACCCCTCGTGTGATATTTGCTGGTTGTATAACCAGTATGATCACACGAAATGAGCGTAGGGATAGAGAGAATACATGACTGGTGTGGTTGGTGACTTCTTATTCCCAATTGGTGATAACATAGGCCTTCCTTTCTGGCATTGTGTCTTCATAGGGTTGTCCATCTCTTTCTTCGGAATCCCTTGGGTACTTGGTGCCCCTTGTGGGCGGGTCGACAATTTCTTTCTGCGGCATCCCTTTAGTGGTTAGCAACCATTTCATTCTTCAGTTGATAAATGAAATTGTTTCTTTCTTCAACCATCGAGATAAATGTTTCCTTCTTCGATTATATTTTGTATTTCCTTAATAGGATGTTGACTTGCTTCCTGTGACAAATAAAAAAAAGGTGTAATGTTAATACACTTTGTGATGCATGTTTTAATTATTTGATTGAGTTTATGCGAAGCAAAAATTTTTTCCCCTTCAATCAAAAATTAAAACATGAGGAATAAATAAGTTTAATGGAAATTCGGGGATGTCCCA
>CATIWQ010382312.1:0-14770 GCA_949673415.1 Euphorbia schlechtendalii
GTATTTCGTGTTAAGTCTTTTATATTAATCAAGTTATATGCTTTGGAGTTAACTTTAAGAGTAGTTTCAAGGTTAATGAGATTGTGTATAATCACTGGATCTGTGATTTTAATGCTTTTTAGTGAGCCAAAATTTTTGGAATGGTAACTTGCTAAATGTGGCTATGTGAGAGTACCTGTACTAAGCATAGTAATATTGTTGTCTAGGTTTATATAATTGTCTTGATTCGTTTGCGCTAGATTTAGAAAAGTCATTTCATGAATCATTGAACATCTGAGTGTTTAAACCTGATTATGTTAGATTAGTTTAGTGAATGTAATAACTTTGTTGAACATGCATGTTTTCTTTGCTATACTTATTTCGTAGGAAAATCTATATATTAGAATCTCTAATCTTCCATACATATATCTATCCATTCTTCATTCTAATCCTCCTATCCAAAACATCAAATTATTTTATTTTATTTTCTTCATTCTGTTTTGCTTGTTGATCTTTAGAGCTGGTCCTTCCCTGTGGGATCAATATCTTTTAAAACTACATCGCAACTGTATACTTGCAGTTATCATCATTTTTCTTTCCTGATAAGTGGTATTGATAACACCTATAATTTACATGAACAAATTTTCAGCACCATTAATATATAGCCAAAATCTTTGTGAAAACGTTATTAAACTTATGAGTAGAAAAGTGGTGACACTAGCCTTGCTTTATAGGTAATTACATTACCACCAATGTATGTTTTCTTCTTGAAAACCCACTTGCATCATATGGGCTTAATCCCACTCGGAGCATTAACCAAGTTCCTGACATGATTTTCATACATGGAGTCCATCTTTGACTTCATGGATGTAAACCATTTGTTAGACTCTGAGCCTTTCATTACCTTATTGTAAGTCTAGAGCTCACTATTTTTCATAGGGAAGATGTTCTTATCATCAGTGATGAAATAATTGTATGTCTCAAGAACAATTGGAGCCCAACCTGACCTACGCGATGTCGATGTTATAATAGATTGTTCCACGCTTATACTTTTTTTATGTAACAGGTGTAGGAATAATCAGTTGATTGTCTATTTGATCTTTTTGAACCCCTAGCTCAAGATTGCTCCCAAAAGCTTTCGCAAGTATATGATCCTTCTCGAGGAACTAAGCATTCCTTAAAACAAGTACCTTTTGTTCCTTGGGATCATAAAAGGTATAACCCATAGTATCCTTAGGGTAAGCTATAAATAGACACTTGTCAGACTTAGCACCCAACTTATCTGAACTTGTTCTCTTAACATAAGCAGGACATCCCTAAACTCTTAGGTGGGAAAGAGCTAGTTTCTTACCATACCCCATTTCATATGGTGTTTGATCAACTGATTTCAAGGGCACCATGTTTAGAATATAAATTGCACTCTCAAGTGCATAACACTAAAAGGATCTATGGTATGGTGACCCTTTTCTTTGAAAGGTTACTCTATCATCTTACCCTTTAAAAAAGGTTCGCATGCCCCATTGGATTCCCATTCCATTGGGCTTAAGTCACCACATTTGTGCAACTTAGTTAAGCGAGTCTCATTTATGTAGCGTAGACGATAATGCCATAAGTATGAAGATTTCTCATTATCCATCTTTGATTTCTTAACAATGTTCATGTTCAGAATTTCAGTATTTGCATCTAGAACATAAATGCCATCCACACACATTCCACAAGCATAAATAATATTATCACACTAAATATGACAATTATTATTTAAAAATAAAATCTCAAATCCATCTGTTGCTAAACGTGCAACAGAAATAATATTCTTAGTGATAGCATGAATATAATAGCAATTTTTCAAAAATAAAACAAGGCTACTAGGTAAATGAAGGTTATATGTCCCTACAACTATTATAGTGACCCGTGCTCCATTTCTAATTCTTAGGTCCATTTCCCTCTTTGCATGCCTCCTACAGTTCCGCAACCCCTACATAGAAGTACAAATATGAGTACCACAACCAAAGTCCAATACCCATGTAGACTCATAAGGAACTATAAAGAAACTCTCTAGTATGAACATACCTTTAGAAGTTAAAGAAACAGCTCTCGTCATTATCTAATGAGCTTGTTCCAAGAGAAATATTTTCCCTTTTCAACAACAACCTCTTCATGAGATTTCTCTTGACTTTTAGATATTTAAGATTCGTTAACTTAAGGTTATCTGCATTCACTTTCTCCTTGAGTTTATTTTTAAACTTAATTTCAAAAATCTCGAGCAAATCTATGAGTTGGGTTAAAGTATAGTTGGGAGAATGCTCCTTAAGAATCTTATTGAAAGAATCATATTTATTAGGTAATCAACTAAATACCATTTCTCTCAATGATTTATCATTTTACATGACACCTAGCTCCCTTAACTATTCAGAGTTGTCATATATGTATATAACCAACTCTATAGTTGAGGTGTCTCCTTGAATTTACTATGGAATAGTCTACTTCCCCAACTTTCTGACAGATTGAGACAATGAATCATGGATGCATGATCTAAACCTTTATACACAAGCATGTACTTCAAGAGCATGTTGTCTAACATGAGCTTTAATTTTCCTTATGCCTCTCATAATCATTTATCTCACAAGTAAAAGCATTCTTGTTGGGATGTTTGGTATTTGGATCATCTAGAACATAACCCGGGTAGTAGTTCCGGAGAACTCCTCTAATAGTACCAATCAACTAATTGAAGTTGTAGACAACATACTTTATGTTACCAAAAGGACCGATATCAATACAAGTATTTTCATTAGTGATCATATTCAACATAGATATAAGATACAAATTATTTAGACATTAGTATATGTACATGCATTTAATATAAGGTCTTTAATTAAATTCATATTTCCTAGTATTTTATCGACATTGAAATAGCCCTTTCAATTGAATTTTGGAAATCTGATCCAACCAATTTTCCTCAATAGGTAGTATCCATAGTCCATCTATTATGACTCTATAGCAGGTCAAGCCATAATAGACGAACATGGTTGGAACCAGTCCATTTGCATTCCATGCTATTGATAGTTAATTTGTGTTATATTTCTCAAGATGTGCGTACCTAATTGTATGACTCCTCAAATATATCTCTAATCCGACATTAGATCCATTGACATGGAAAACTAACCCATCTAGTGTCATGACCAAATACATGTTATGGGGAAAGCATGTTATACATGTCCTTACTACATTAATAAGGTCCATATCACAATTTATAACAGGAAGACAATTTACTGCCTAAATATTGTTATAGGGATTTTATTGATGCAGCTGGTCTCACACTAGTCTATAAATTATACGATGGAGATGATTATGATAATAATAATTCTCGACTATTTGAAATTATTAATTTAAGGGAACATGCTTAAGACTACATCATAATCATTCCATTATGCCAATACTCCACATAGCATGCAAAATAAACAATGTCCATGTTTAAGTTCTTGCCCCTATGTCTATAAGTTTTAATCTAACATCTTAAACCACAGATGTATAACCATATGAAAAATCCAATTCTCATACTAGAAATAAACTAAGTCATAAAATTCCCTTAGGTACACTTGAACCTAATACTATTGGAGATTTTCAAGTATGAGAGGCCCCATTAAAGTAAATGAGCAGCCAAATCAAATCCTTGCAAAAATAACCACGTGCACTTCGATTCGTTTGTACCACAGATAATTATGATTTAAAGATTTTTTTTTTAATCCATTGAAGTACTAGATGACCCTCAATTTAAACCATTTACATGTATGGTAAAACATTGTTATTTTATATGATAATCACCTAGACTAAGTTTGAGCAAAATGTATATCTAGTTATCACATCATTTTCTATAATAGGAATTGAACCTAAGTCATGTGGAGCATACTTTAATCAATTCAAAAAAAATATCATTTCAATATATGATCATCAATCATGCATAGCATAAGGCAAACTCTGATACCACTATTGGTTAATTAAGATAGTCATTGAACAAGCAAACTTGCATGTTGGAATTTTAAAAAACATAAGATTAACCCTAAAAGATCTCCTAATCATGGCATGATTGACATAACCTAAATTGAAATGTTCCATAGATGCTTATAGGTTTAAAAAACTTAATAAAAGAAACCGAGAGTTTAAGGTTAAGGCATTACCAGTCTATGCGTGCCTTTCCCTTAATGCCATGAACCCTTAGAATAGTAAGACATCACTCCATCAGCACAAGCCTCCAAACCAGGTGACCTCTATGATTAGTCCACACATACCCCAACCGACAAAAACCTCATATAGAGGAATAACTCATTAGTTAACAAGTTGTTACTAGACCGCTTGTAAACCAACCTGAAAATATAACTAAGAAGGCTCATTTTAAAATAGGAATAAACCTTCAAAAGAAGAAATTCATGGAGGATATCGCAAAAATTCAAAAAGAAAAGAAGTTAAAACTCAAAAGGAAAGGCTAAGGTGAACTGAGGAGAAAGGAGGGGAGGAGGAGGCTATTTATAACCTAAGGGGGACCAAGCTCCCCTAAAAGCACCAATCCCACATGGGCTTGCAAGCCCTTATGGGCTGTTGTTGCTTGCTGTGCAAGACAAGCCCATCGCAAGGGCTTGCCTTACATGTACGAACTTTGCGAGAAACCATGCAAACACGATGTAGCACGTGTTTGGGGTAAGCTTGCAGGCCTCTACAAGAACTACTAGTGCTTACGAGGCTAGCTTGTAAGTTTTCTCACAAGCACTACCAAGTAGCACTTACAAGCCCGTGAGTGCTTGTAGCGCTCATGCAGGCTTACCTTGTGGACTCCTAGTTTAGTTTTCCCCCTTTCTTTCTCTACATATTGGTCCGACTAAAATTTGGTCAATCCAAATTAAGTTCTCCCTTTTATTCTCAGTATAGACTCTATCTATATGCTCTTTACTTAGTTAGTAAAGACCCAATTTGTGTGACCTCATAAGATCCCGAATTATAGAGCTGTTAGAGGTATTTTAAACTTTAATTTCCATTTAGGAACCTTTCGGCTAAGTGTTCGAGACTGATATAGAACCTGATGACTCTAGACGATCAAATGAGCTTTCTAGCAAAGGTATATGATCCCCTGATACTAGGAACCTCATGTGCTTGTTACTAAATCCAAATCTGCAATATTAACATGTATAATAAACCATAAGGTTAAAAACTATCAAATTTATTGAGCTCATATTAAATGTTAGCTCATGTAATAGTCGTAGCTATCCTGGAATTAAACTTGTTCACGAAGAACACCTCTCATCATAATTTATAGAGATTGATTAGAAACCCATTCTATCAATCTCATACTCTGATAAGAGGTTTATGAGTTTGTCACTTCAACAAGAGGCTATAAGGTACATCTCACATTATATCACTATATTAGAAGTAATGGATCCCATATTAACTACTCGACTTACCAACAAGTGATCTCACTATAGCTGTAATCACCTATATCAACCGTATCACCAAGGTATGAATAAGTATGACCCAAAGTATAGCAACTTCAACACAATGTAACTAGTATCTCATGTCTAAGGATTCTTGTACTCTTATTGCAATAAGACATGACACCAACACATATATAAAGTTATTTTCGAGTGTCTATCTTATAGCGTCTTAAATTTATTACCCGAATACATTCATGTGTTAACTCAAGGTACCATCTTCAGCTCATGAGATCAGCTTCTTGATCAAATCTAAGGAGTCAGCCTACACAGGCTAGTTTATCCGCTTAATTGATGTCTAGTCTCAGTTAAACTATGACAAGGGATATTTAGACTATTTATAGTAACACGTGTGTTCAGTTCTCACACCACATAGCTCCCATTATTTCCTCACACTTTTACGTTATGAAATAGTCATGGACTTTATCTTATCAATGAATATATATATATATATATATATATATATATATATATATATATATATATAATACAAGCGAGATACAATTTAAAAATAATCATTGATACATAACAAAAGATGCCTTACAATTGATAACAATATTCTGAACTAATAAAGAAATCACCCTAATTGCCTCTGAAGCATACATCATGTCTGACATTATGGTCCCAAAGGATTTATCAAGAGGGACCATCACACATTAAGTGAGTAGACTTGGGTCGAGATTCTACACCCTTATTAGGCTTCTAAGATCTACTAGCTTAGTCTTTGGTCTGAGATTCCTTTCATGGCCACCCGCATGCATGACCATGGATTGCTTAACCTTACTTCCTAGGTGGGAGAGAGACGAGGATGGCCTGGACCCCCTCCTTTGCACTTCAAGGAAGCATGCCAAGTGGCATGATTGGCACCCATAGATCATCTATCTTTATGCATTTATTCTATATGTTCTAGACTTTGACTTTCCATTCTAGTTTATGTGTTTAACTTGTCTTTGGCTGTATGAGACTTATCGGAACTTTTTTATTAGAATAACACTACGTCGAGTTTAGTTGTGATATATTATAGGTATGCATTCATACAAACATAAACATAAATCATGCAACAAAAATGACATTTCATTGATGATTTTAATAGGGGCACAAATATTTCCTATGATTTGACTCATTCCATCAACTAGCCCTGGATAAGTTTTCTACTTGATGCCCTCTCTATTCCTCTCACAATCCTAATTTTTCCTGAGTAATTCTTTATGGGTTTTTAACTCAGTAAAATTTTATTTTTTTACAAAGAAAGGTCCTAATATTTGCCCAACTAGCCAAGTTTCAGCTGATGGACTAACTTTTCATGTATTTTTTTCTACTTTTATAGATTTATTTCTTTTGATCCTAGACGTGGTAGTGCTTGAGCCTGTCTTGGTTAATTTGGTTAATGAATTCATTCCCGTCCATGTCCATGATCTTAACAGCCCCTTTTCTTAGGACTTTCTTCACAATGTAGGTTCCATCCAAATTCAGGCGATACTTTCCTTAGATACACATTTGAGGGCCTCATTTGCCTTAATCTCTCACCTTTAAGAGTTGATTTCTAGACTTAACTCGATTGTTGTATGATATAGCCATGGGTTGTTGGTACATCTACAAGTGGTTTAAAGCTTTTAGATATTGCTCATCTGTCAATTTCAATTGCTCAAATTTGGCCCTTGCTTAGTCTAATTCCTTTAACTTTGCTTCTAGGGATACCCAGAGGGGCCTCACTTTAGCTTTAACAGGCACGACAACTTCCATTTCATAAACTAGCGAGAATAGGGTCTAATCAATAGGAATTCTTACACTAGTTGTGTATCCCCAAACTGCGAATGGCATTTTATTAGCTTAATCTCTCTAGGTGACTACAATGTTTTTTTAAAAACATTTAATAGACTTGTTGGATGCTTCCATTGCTCCATTGTGTTATGGTTTATAAGGCAAAGAACAATGGTATTTAATCCCACACTTCTCTACCAGGTCTACAGTGGCACCTTGAAACTGAACCCCATATTTAGATACGATGTGATGTAGGATTCTATAGCACGCAAAGATATGCTTTTCTATGAATTTGGCCATCTTATTGGTGATGATATTGGTGTATGATTCAGCTTCTACCCATTTTGAGAAGTAGTAAATAGCTACCATAATGAACCGGTCTCCATTAGTCAAACTAGGCCAAATTTCATCGATAATGTCTATTTCCTATGTTGAGAACTGTTAAGGAGTAGAAAAGCTATGAAGCTCGGAGGAGAGATGATGACTAATGTCTCTATTAATCTGATACTAGTGGAATTTATTCACTTCATCCATATAATCAGAGACCATTATATTCTAAAAATAGCTTTGACATTGGATCTCTTTGCTAATATTAACCCATTCATATGGGTTCCACAATCTCCTACATGCATACGGTGAATGACCAATTAGGCCTCTTCTTTAATGAGACACCTTAATAGTAATCCTTTGGAGGTGCATTTAAATAAGGCTCCATTAATCAATCTAATTGTACTACTAACCATCATAAGGAGGTTCATCTAGAATCTGTCACTTCTGTTAGATATTCTCTCATTCTTAGGATTTTCTCAATGTTGAAGAGACAACACCCATTTACTCCTTCATCCTCTATCTCTAAGATTTAATAGTACAAAAGTTTTATCGTTGACTGAAGTATAATCAGTTTTGTTGGTTGAATTTGAGGGCCTTCTCACAAAGATGCTGGGGTGGAGAGAGCATCTGCCATTTGGTTTTCATCCCTTGATACATTTATAAATACACATTTTACAAACTTTATGGAAGCTTTCCAAACAGCCTCCATGTAGGGATAGAGTGATTCCTCTCAGATTTCCCATTCTCTAGTTACTTATCGAATAACTAAGGCAGAGTTCTCTATCATTGACACCTCTTTAGCTTTTACTTTTCAAAGTGCTTCTAACCCAAACAAACTTACCTCATATTTAGCTTTGTTGTTTATTACAAGAAATTCCAAGTGCTTTGAAAGTTGTATAGTTCTACGAGGTTATCAGAATGACTCCTACACCTGCTCCATTTCGATTAATCACTCCATTGACGAACATTCTCCATTTTGATTGGACTTCATCCACATGTACCTGTTACTCATCTAGGAATTCAAAATTCTCAACATAGTCGAAGTCTAAGGGTTGATTTGCAAGAAATTTGCAACCTCTCACCTCTTAATTACTTTCTTCGTCACATCTTCAATGTTGAATTTTGACAATAAAAGCAACAACCATGAGAGCTTTCTAGTTAGAGTGGGGAATTAATAAAGATACTTCATTGGGTCGATCTTGGTGACTACCTGGATTCTATAGGATTGGAAGCAATGACGCTGCTTCCTAGTTAATCAAACCATCGTAGCACAAGTTTTCTCCACTAAAGAATATCGAGACTCATATTCCAAAAACTTCTTGCTTAAACAGTATATGGCATGCTCCCACTTATCCTCGTGCTCTTGAAAAAACATTGCTCCAATAGATAATTCTTCAATTACCAACTACAGAATTAATGGTTTTTTTGGTACTAGTGGGTGAAGAACTGGTGGATTAACCAATTATTACTTGATCTTATCAAAAGTGATTTGGCATTGCACATTGCAAACCACTAGTTGGTATTTTCTCAATAGCTTGAAAATTATTTAAATGAATGGGCTTCCTTTTCTATGGTTGGAGAAGCCATTTCTCTAATGGCTTCACTTTTATCTAATCAATTTCGGTCCCATTCTAGCTGATAATGTGACCTAGAAGCTTTTTAGATGTCACTCTGAACCAACTCTTCTTCGAGTTCAAGTGCAAGTTGTATTTTTCTGTTCTAGTTAGGAACCTATTCGAAACTATTAGATGTTCTTCTCGAGATATCAGACTATATTATCATCTAATCCACATAGACTTCCACCTCCTTATGGATCAAGTCATGGAGCATTGTAGTTATAGCCCGTTGGTATGTTGGCCAGGCATTCTTCAATCTAAACGACATCACTTTAGAGTAGTATACATCCCATTCTGATGAAGGCTATCTTAATCTTGTCTAATATATCCACTATATTTTGATTATAACCAGAGAATCCATCTATAAAGGAGTATGTAGCAACTCTTGTTGAGGTTTCAATTAAGACATTGATGTGGGGTAGAGGGAAGTTATCCTTCAAAGAGGCCATGCATCGAATCCTTGAAATCTATGCAAACTCTGACCTTACCATCTTTCTTCATGATTGGGACAATGTTGGCTAACCACGTTAGGTAGTCGAACACTTCTAGAAATTTGGCCTCAATCTGTTTTGCCATCTCTACCTTAACCTTCTACGCCCTTCAATTTCACATACCTTACCATGTAACAAAACATTGGTTTCTTATCCCTATACATCTTACGATCCAGGGAAAAACGTAAACCTAGCTCAGGAGTGACTAAGACAGGATCAGTCATCTTTAAGATCCCTTAATGATTCTTACCTAGCCCTTTCCCCAAGATAAAGCTTTGCTTCTTCATCAACCTCTTTAAGTTACTAGGAAAATGGCGGTACCCCTTTTGTGCTGTTTTGTCCTTTGTCCTTTCCTCAATGGTTACCACCACTCTTAGTCCCCTAGCTTCTCACTCCTCAAAGGCTACGGCAGCCATGATAGATTCTTCATCCGCTTCAATGGTAAATGGCTTTCTATTGTGAATGAGCTTGATCTTCTAATGAAGGGTGGATGGGACTGCACCTACATCATAAATCCATGGTTGACCTAAGAGTAAGGAGTAAGTTACTAGATTGTCTAGAACTATGAACTTAACCTTAGAGGTTTCTTCACCCGCGATCACCTCTACCTCGAAAGTACCCAAAACACCTCTCTTCAAGTCATCATATGCCCTGATTACTGTATAGGACTTTCCGAGCATGTCTCCCTTAGTCCCAAATGGGGTAGGACTTTTAATGGGCATAGATTCAAAACTAACCCGTCATCGACCATCACACAATGAATATAATGGTCAAATATTAGCACTTTAATGAAAAGTGCTCTGTTATGTGCCCCGAGATCTGGTGGTAACTTTGTTTGTTCAAAATATACGATTAGAAGCTTGTGAGTTGCGATCCCTTCCTCGATGGCAATTCACATTTCAACCACTCAAGTGGTGGGCTTTGGAGGAATTTCCATCAACCTCTTGACCAACCCCATCCTATGCCTTTTGGAGATATCAAGCAACTTCCATATATTGTACTTTGCTTGAGTGCCTTTTAGTTGATTTACTAATTGGTCAACATCTAATTCATCTTTGTCCACCCTTGGAGGAAGTAGTTGTTTTGGTTTCTCCCTGGCGATCTCATATAGACTCTCCCACTTCTAGTCACCCTTAACACCCCTTCCTCAATCACTAGGGTCTAAGATAGAGTTTCCCTAAGGAATTGGTTGTAACCATTATTAGAATCTGCCCACGACCCTTTTAGTTGACATCTAAGCCCATTGAATTCTTCTCATATACAATTGTCTTGCCCTCCACATGGACCACATCATCTTGCCTCTTCTTCCTACGAGGCTTTAGCAAGTAAGCATCTAGATCAATTGGATCCTATTCTAGAACCTTATCCAAATTTGTTTCCATTTCCTTCTCCTTGTCTTCAATTCCTTCCATAGAGAATACTTCAGCCAAAGGATCCACCTCCATATCCTTATTGCCTTCAATTAACCTATTCACCTTAGGATTAGACCTTGTTAACATCTCAAAGATTAATTTGGAAGGTATCCCAGAACCTACCACAAGAACATTGTGGTCTTGTAGCACACGACATCTATCCAAGTGATGCACGAGTTATGAAAGCTCATCAAATGATCCTATTACCATCTTAGAGAGGTAATGGTACCATCGGCGGGCCCCTTCTAGCATTAAATGGATATTGGCTTGCTTTGACGACTTTATCTAGATTACCACATAAATAAGAATCCACTAGCAAAAGTAACCCATGAATTTCTCATTATTTCCCTGTAGACATGCAAACTAGTCCAGCATAAACTACCTCAGCCTTTATAAGAATGAAAATTGCACTTAGAACTTGATGGAGATGTTGTTCCTTAGCTTAGACTACACTTCATGCTACCCACTTAAAACTCCCTTAAGGGAGTAGGGAAATAATGTTGCCATCATGGCAAAAGAAAGTCCTTATGCCTGACATATTATGCCTGACATAATGTGTAAAACTTGAAAACGTGGGAAGACACTACGTCAGTCCATTCGAATACTGACATTGCAATGAAATTAAAGCTGGCATTTTGTACCTCTCTGTAAGTCACAACCTCTCAATTGCTAGATTGTGCTTTTATAGCATCCGTTGCCACATTTGGGTCCATCCCTGACCCTATTGCCATTACATCCATTTCATTATGACCCCGACAAAAAGTTACTTCTTTATAATTAATTTCCTTATGTGAAGCGACGTAGGTTCTTTACCAATGAAAATTAGCATTCCAACGACATTAATAATTGAGCTTCTACACTCGATCCTGCCACCAAAGTCGTGGCAGCTTGATTCTACTTCTAATAAATTCATCACATGGTCTAGATAAAACCTCATTCCAATGACCATTACGAACTCTTCCAAACCCTCTAACATACATTCCGGCACTCTCTTCTCCTTTATACCGTAGTCAATCATCCCCAACTTTGCTTTAAACTTATGCAAATGGTTTTTCGTCAAACTAGGATTAAAATTCAACTCATGGATGACCTTGTCATCCACTAACTTCTGAATGGCTTTCAACAAATCTTTGTATTTTTTGGTTCTGTAGCCCGCTATCTCGTGATAGAAATAGAAATTGTTCTTATCCTCGGGCTTTGGAGGAGTCCATATCTTCAAACTCTCCATCTGCTTAAGATCTCTAAGCTTTGTGAACAAGAACTCGATATTAGACGAGTATGGTGAAACACCATGATATTCCTCTCTATACATCCTCATGGTAGCTATATTCTCTATCTAGACTAACTAAACTCTCGCCTGCTTTTGCTTTATCCTGCACCTGGTTATAGGAAGAAGAGCTAGACTCATTCCTCTTATACCAAGGCTTACTAGCTGGTTTCCCCGCTGGCTCGTTCATGGCATTGAGAAGCTCAATCTTCTCTGCCTTCATAACCACCTCTAGATAATTGGCAAAGGTCTCAACCCCAAGCCTGTTTCTTTAACATGGCAGTGAGCCATCCAATAGTTGAACTATAATCTCTAATAGGCTCAAACAAGCTAGAAGCTTGACTTGCATGAGCATCCAATACTCAAAATACAATTTGAAGTGCTCTCCCTGCTATTGCTTCACAACCTCCAAATTGTACATTGTGGTTACCATCTGGGTGTTGATAACATAATGCCCAATCATGGCATGAGAAAGGCTACTCCAAATATAAGCTACGTCCATCGAAAGATTATAGCACCATTCATTGATCAGGTTACCAAAGTTGACTATGAAAAGCTTTGCAATCATACGCTTGTTCACCTTCCACGTCCTCATTAATGTCTGATAATGTGCTAAATGAGCACAAGATGGCTGCCATGAGTGGTGTGAGTGGACGACACGGAGCGGTTGGCAGAGAGCGCGCAATTTCATAAGCACGGTCAACCGGGGTGTTTGAAAAAGAAGCGCACCGAATCGAGGACCTGGTAAAAAAAAGGTTGAAAGAGAAAAGTGAAAAATGTTTAAGATCGATTTGAACTTGAATCCACCATCTCTTAGTGTGTAGTCGCCACCTGGATTAGCTTTTTCTAAGAATTCGAGTCCTGTGAGGCTTAACATCCAGGGACGGCCCACCAAGACATAGAGATTCGGGTCTGGGATAAGTTGCTTATTTCTCATTGGATCACATTATATTACATCTATAGAAAACCATGTTTTCTTAATTGCACATATTCGCACTCAGGTTGTTTTTGATTTTAAATGCATGGTTCACGTATAGAAAAAGCAATAAATCATCCACAAAGCAGAATAATAAACCATCCACAAAGCAGTAAGTAAATGCATATAATAAAAATTACGAGGCTTTCAAAAATCAGGGGATGCAATCGCCTGCTACCCTATTAATTACATTTTCCGCAAAAAAATATGCAATACCCGAAGGAAAATAAATCCTAAGCATACATCTAACTTGCATCCACAAAGGTTAGCATGAAATATGGCACATATGTTCGATTTGATTTTAGCGAGGCCCATGTGGCCTAATTAAAACATCGAAGATTTTAAAGTTGTTAATTTATATAAAAACAGTTCATTTTTATTTACACGTATATTGGTCAATTTTATTAGTGAAAATGATCGCATGGTAAAAGGTGAGGTCTGTTATTCGGGATTATATTTTATTCCCTTCATGGGGGTATTCTAATACAAAAATTAAAAAGAAATAAAAGACGAAGGAGAAAATTACAAAATTATTTACAATAAAAAGGAATAAAAATGATTCCTAGGTCGATAAATAAAGATCATAAGGAGAAGAAGAAGAAGATTGAAAGTAGATAAAGAGCATGAAATTCGCAACGATAGAACTCAGAGTCTTACCCTTGCGGTATGAATCCACTTCGGCGTATCCGTTCGACCTTCGGAAGTCCTCCTCGTCCTTTAGTTTAGATAAATTTGTTGATGTAAAAGTCCAAAAAACTTTGTTTAATTCTTGGAATTTTAGTGTAATTTAATTGGAAAAAGATAATTAGACTCGGGTTCTAAATTTGTTTTATACCCGAGAATATCCGAGGATATCTAAAGAAAAGTACATGAAAAAAAGATTTGAAAATAATTAAAATTTGGAGTCCAAACATCTTTTGGATCTAAAAATCTTTCAAGAAAATATTTATCCAAAAGATAATTACACTCAGGTTCTAAATTTGTTTTAGACTCGAGAAAATCTAAGGATGTTTTAGAAGTGTAGGAAGAAGAATGGTTTGAAAATAATCAAGATTTGAGATCCAAATGTGCTTTGGATCTAAATTATCAAAGAAAATATTTTTGGTGTTTTTCTCGTTGTCTTTTAATCTAAAATCTAATTTTTTGGTCTAAATTTTCGAGCCCCCTTCAATGTCCCAAATTTACAGAAATTCGGGACAAGTTTAAACCGAGCTCACCGATGAGTTCAGCGAGCGCCCCCCCCCCCCTCCTCGTTGAACTCCTTAGAGAGGAGGGGTGACCCTCGCTGAGGCCCTCGCTGAATTCCTCAGCGAGGGTGGTCCTCGCTAAATTCCTCAGTGAGGGTGGTCCTCGCTGAATTCTTCAGCTACGAGGCCCAAAGAATTCCTGGGAATTCTTTGGGCCACTTCAACATTATGTTTTTTTTTTCTTAATTAATTAAAATATATTATATATATATAT
>CATIWQ010382409.1:0-13501 GCA_949673415.1 Euphorbia schlechtendalii
CGCCTTGCGCCTAGCGCCTCACATACAAAGGCGCACGCCTTTGTCACATGCACCGCCTAAAGGGCTAGGAGGCGCCAGCCTCCTCGCCCAGTGCGCCTAGCGCCTAAGGCGCGCCTGAGGCGCGCCTTTGACTACACTGGGGTATGCTTGGAAACATCATTTCATTTTGCATACAAATATTAGACTTCCTATAGAATACGAAATGAATTGAATTCCCTCAAAATGAAGGGATCCAAGCACACCCTTAGTCTGCACAGACATAAACATGAGTTAGTGTGTCTTGCTAGTTTTCTATCTCTACATTGGAAATTAAAAGATTTGGTATAGTGAGATTGAATACTTGTATACCTAATGCGAGCGGTGTTGAATCTCAATTCTTCATGTTTTAAAAATCTTATGTGATTTGTTGATAATATGCTACACAGGATAATAGTAATAAATAAGCGGTTGTATTTGGTTTGCAACATATATAGTGTGTAAATTGAAGCAAGTCTTCGTTCTTGTGAACTCGCTGATGAAAAAATTTGAATCAAACGAGTTTGTGTTCTATTTAACATGTTCTTTTTCATTTCAGTCCACTGGAATCTTTGTGCAACCATATATATTTAGTGCAGTTACAATTCTAAAAACTGAAGGTTTACAGTAGATTTGATAAGATGCTTTGTTGGGTGCAGGTGGTGTCAATTGAGCAGATGAATATGAATTATCTTTGCTTTAACAACTAAAACTTGAGATGTCTGACACGCTAACTGAAAATCTTGATGGAAGGACCTGTCTGTACATGATCGATTGTAGAGAGGGTGTTAAAATATCAGAACTCGAGGCCTCTTCTTAGATGGATTGTCCATGTTTAAATTGCTGCATCTTATTTCTTGTTTGATGTAATCTTACATGTTTCAGATAGATATTGATGTTCTGAATTATGTATCTTATTGTCGTAGTCAAGCATCAACCAGTTTTAAGGATTTTCATATGATGTACTAGTTCTTTAAGCCTATGCCCTTCCACACTGCTAATCCAGCAAATAGATTTCATTAGCTTGTTTTGTTAACTATAAACATTGTGTGATTCATTCAAGTCAAGCGCTAAGATGATTAAGGGTTAGCTCGGCTGTGCTTCTCGAGCTAAAGTTGCATTTTGAAGCTTTTCATATAAGCTGCAACTTTATTTTGGAAAGAATAAGTTAGACGGTACCTAATTAAATAGTACGAAGTTTAAAATAAGTTTGGTTGTGAGAATAATTTATTGAGATAGCAATACCAAATAAAGAGTTGTACAAGTTTAAGCAAAGAATGCACCCCTGGGATAAACAATAAATTCAGAGCATATAATATGAACAAAACACATATGCTTCAATTAGGTTTACATTAGCACTTTCAAACATGAAGAGATAAACATACCAACTATAATAGAGTTGAGTTTCTTAAAAGATGAAAAAGATTCGTTCCTGTTAGGCCCCTTGACCAGAGAAGCAAGCAGACATGAGATCTCCTAACCAGACTTGGAGAAATAATCATTGCTCTCTTTTTGTTGCCTCTCTAACCTTGGATTGGAAAGGGTAGCCCTGTCATTTAACCAGCCAATAATGTCCTTAAACACAACTTCAGTGTTGTCCAATGGTTCACCATAGAGAAGGCCATGCCACATCTCTGGATAGAGCTTAATGGTCTTGTCTGTGGACGAGGACTCTTCATGCAGTTTTTTGCTTGTTGATTTGTCTGTCACTTTGTCTTCCTCACCGTGGAGTACTATAAATGGTATTGACACCTATTTTATAACACACCAACTAACTCTCACTCTAACCCTCAAAATCCACAATAACTAATTAAAACACAAATACAAAAATGTTGCAAAATTATTGATCAACAAATAATTCCAAAATATAAATTCTTTCAAAAATTGAGCACATATATACAGAAATGGTTATATGTTTTTGTTAAAAAAATATTAAAATTATATAAATGCAGTGAAAGTAACGTTTCACCTGTTGAAGCGAAGTCTCTATTTCCATGGTAGCTCTTAAAAGTTCAAGTCCAGTTTTGAGGCGAGGCCTACCTTTGTAGCAATATGGGTTTGATCTAACCTGTTGTTAATTTCAAAATTAACCCCATTGTTAAATGTTGCTTTTAATTGATGAAAAGAAAACTGTTAAGTGAAACGGTACCTGCTCTCTTACTTCAGGTACTTTAAAAGCAACATCAATAATATCCTTGCCAGGGACTAATTTCCAAGTTGGAATAAAATTGGAAAGTTTTTCTAATACACTTATCACCATTGTTGGTGGCTTCATATCTTCTGCTATCTGCATTCTCCATTTCCAAATATATTTGACCTCAACCAAATACATAACATTTTTTTAAGAAAATTACTAGTCCATAAAAAAATTACACCCAATCAACATATATTTAAAGTGTAACATTTCGCGATGGTGGCAGGGTGCCAAATGAGATAGAACACTCTTGCACCTGTATCGCCTCTTGTTTACTGGCTGGAATAATGCTTTTTATAAAAAAAAATATAGCCAATTTTTCAATTGATGGTTGGGGAGGGCCAGCGTCCAGCCCGCCCCCCTTGCCACCGGCCGGAATGTGAAGACAAGAAACAAACCTTACACATAGGTGCAGCCAAAATAGCACCATCCCAAAAGTCAGGCATTTTCTTATGGAGGAGAAGAACCACTGCCCCACCCATTGATTCTCCTAACAAATATCTCATCTTCTCTTTATTCTCTGCTCTCTCTGTTTAATTCAGAACTCCAATTATTTTTTTCCATTACATATATTAATATTTACAGTGTAACTACTTACCACATATGTTAGTATAATGTTGAGAGCAATCATCAATGATATTATCAAAATTTTCAACAAATCCTTCTAAACCAGCAGATTTGCCATGCCCTTCATAATCCATTCCATATACAGCATATCCTTCATTCACCAGCCGCTGCGCCGTGCCTATTAATCCATTTATTAATTTAATTACCATCTTAATCTCATGATTTATGATTGATTATTATTTAATCTGCAGAGTGCTTACTGTTCATGGTGATGCTGCACTCCATTGCGTAGCCATGGCAGATAAAGACCAAGGCTTTTGGTTCTTTTTTTATTGGAATCCATTGGCAAGTCAACAGTTTAATTCCTCTCGAATTCAGGATAATTTCCTATGCATATTTTTGCATCACAACTTAATTAGGATAACCAGGATTAATATATGGAAAATAAATTAAAACTTACCTCATCGTATTTTGTGGTGTCAGTACTACGTGATATTTCCTGCAACAAACAAGGATCAAAATAATATAATTTAGAAAAGAAAGAAAGAGATGGAATTATAGTTATTGTGGAGAAAGAAAGATCACCATGATTAATGTATTGGAATTGGATCCTATAAAGTTGGAAACCTTTGAGGGGATTTTATAATTTTGAATGAATGCGACGCAGTAGGATTATAGGTACCTAACAGCCTTTTTTTTCTTTAATTATTTATAAAAAAGGTGAACAGATTTGCATGGACAATCACAGATCTGAGATTCTAATGACAAGAAGATTAGAGAGTTGAGTTTGTCTAAAATAAGCCATATATTAATACTGCACATTCTCAGGGGCATATTCGGAAACTGAATCAAATCCAACCTTTGATATTAATATTCAAATATTGTGAAATTTTTTTTTTTAATACAATATGACTAAATTTTTTTCTGAAAAAATTGTCAATATATTGGAAGTTTATGGAATTGTGTTTTTTTTTCCAATTCATGGCATTAGTAGGCTAGAATATCACAATCCGTTCTGTTCAACTCTTACATTTAACTGTTGTGGAAGCTGTTTTTTAGTCTAAAAAATAGCATAATTGTAGTTGCACGTACACATTTTGTTACAACTTTTGTTTGATGTTAAAAAACAAAAACAACTTTTCATGAATTTGTCAAATCCGAACAAAATTTGTAACTATCAAGACATAATATATAAAAATAAAATTAAGAAAAAAAAGAAAATACAAAATTGATTAAGTGGGACGTAATGTGAGGTAACGGTGTGCATTTGTGTAAAACCGAACCAAACCGAATACTAAATAAGAGAATTAATTGAAATTTAACCGAACCAAATAATAAGTGAAACTGAAAAAAATTATTTGATTTGGTTAAAAATCGAACTAAACCGAATTTTATATTCAAATGAAAGACCATTGTGAAGCCTTAATTTTTCTTTTGGTTTAAACATCTGCAATGAATTCAAAATCAATGAGATTATGCGGTAAACTAAACAAGTATAATCGTAGGTATTATGGGAAAATTATACAAAAAATTATTACAATAAACTTATAAAGATAGGCTGAAAAACATGATTTGTTTTCAAAAGAAAATCTAAGTATTTTTTGCTCTCAGCTGGACAAAATCATGGATGAGTGATGGTGGCAGCTTGATACGAGAGAACGAGAGAATTAATAAATTAAAGTTTCAGACATGTTTCCCTTTTGTTTAATATCCTATTTTATTATTTCATACTTATTGCAAAATAATTTGGTTCGATTTGGTTTATACAGTTTTTACATATAAAAACCAAACTGAGCTAAATTTCAAAATATTTAAAAGTTGTTCATATACGAAATCCAATCGAATTGTCGAAATAACAGAATAAATGAATTCGGTTCGGTAGTTTAATTACCATACCATTTACACACCACCGAGTGCAATTGAAATCGCAAACTAAAAAATTCAACCAAGGAAAAATTTTAATTTAAAAATTAGTATTAATTTGATTAATTAAGTCTATAATAAAAAAAGTGGTGACAAGCATTTTTGTATTTCTATATACATTTTTCTGATAACCAATTAGTTTTGATAGTTACCTTCTTCTGCTTTTCTTTATCATTGGTCTATATCTTTGAGCATTGCGCAAGTTGTCCATGTTAAAATGGTGAATACCAGAAAATTTATTTTTTCTGAATTTTTAAAGTGATTGCGTAGTTATCCCAACTTTCAAAAACTGCATCACTTTGTATTTAAACATTATTGTCACTTTCTAGTTAAATTGATTTTTAAAAATGTCATTTTTTTATTTTCCTTCTCCAATAAAAAATCGACACATGATGTTCAGGGAATAAGGGAACAAAATTGTGCACTTTTAAAAATTAAAAGCTACTAGATCACTTTGTAAATTTAATGAAACACTAAATTATTTCATCATCAATTAATTTTACGTGAAATATTGACTAATAAATTAGAGAGGGCAAATGAAATATATATTAAGCCGTAAGCAAAGCACAACACATGTTTATTATTCACAAAAAAAATGAGCAATGTAGTGAATATAATTAATAATATGTGAAAATCCTCAAATTTTTAATTAAATTACACATTTAAAAATAAAATGACTCCAAAAATAAAAAAAAAACCCCTTAAAAAGTATGAGCTGACTTTTAGACTCGTATGCTAGATAATTAGATATGTTGAAAGAGTTTCAAATGGTCTCACTCTATATATCCGCAAATGAAGGTGAACTTCGCGACAAATTTACTTGGACAATAATTGAGACACCAACAGTTTTAAAATTTAATATAACACCATGTTTTCTTTGACAAAAAAACAAGTGAGAGAGCACCAAAACCAAAACGACCACAATTAAGGGATAATTGATTTAAGACCTTTAATTAAATGTACTTCATTATTGTAGAATTGGTTTTTCTTCCGTACGTATTGAATGCATTACTGGTATTTTACTTTTGTGTTTGATAATGATATCTTACAAATTTATATACAATTTGATTACATTTTCCATGTAATCATTTTCCTGTCATTCACACATAGCCACATAGGGATCGTATAGGATTAGAATCCCTAAAACTGTGTTTTAGATTGTAAAACTGTAAAAATTTAATCATTTTCAACAATTTAGTAGAATTTAATGTTTAAAATTTAGCGTATTAAAACATTCTTAGATAGTGGATCTTAAAATTATGTGCTACGTGGAGTAAAAATCTACATTGATGATATGCTAATGATTTTCAAAATAGACAACATATTTTGAAATGATAGTCACACTAAATTGTTTATTTAATTTAAATACATATAATTAAATAATGAAAAAGATTTAATTGCAAATTAAATAAAGAGTTTTAATATTTAATATTAAAATATTAATTAATTTGGTGAATTAATATTCCATTTAATTGTTTATATATAAAAAATCAAATAAATAATGTTTAAAATTTATTGTGCCACATCATATAAGAAAGAGAAAATAAAAAGATCTAGTGTAAAGTATTTTTTTATTAATCGTATATGCTTATATATCAAGACTATTATTGGAATAGATTATCAATTAAATATTTTTCTTCTCCATCCACAAATCACAAATTTCAACATGTACTTTTCACGAAATTTTTTTGAGAGAATCCAAATTTTGAGGCGTATTTGACTTTTTTTTTTAATTATTGAGGAGTAGGGTGCTGGAAATTAAGTGGCAATTTCAATTGAATTCCAACATATGCATTGCACAATACATCACTATCCCAATTCCCAACACAACTCATCACATTAGAAGGGAGTTGAACTGTGCCTTCATTTGTAACATCAAACATCCCTAACATACTAAACTCATATCTTTCTATAATATGTCTATCCTTCACACACACAAAAAAAAAAAAAAACAATTCACATATTTGTTTTCCTGAAAAATTGAGTTTATCAGGAATCTAACACTATCAAACGTAACCAAATATGCAATTCACTAAGGGTGTGTTTGGAAACAAATCCCGTAAGAAAATGAAAAGAATTGAATTGAATTCACTTAAGAGAATTCAATTGAATTGATTTTTCAAACAAGTTCTTTTATTTGAAAACTTCATTTATATCAAAGAATTCAATTGATTGTTAAATAATATATTTAACATTTTTTCAAAATAATTTATACAAGTATATTGAATCATTCAACTAAAAGTATACGAGAAGGTAAATTGTGAAAATAATATTCAAAGCCCTCAACTTAAATGAATTCCTTTGAAATCTTGCAACTTTTTACAAGATTTGTATTCCTTGCATTCACAAGAATTCAAATCTTGCATGATTTAAATTCTATCAATATTTGTTTGGTTCCAAACAAGGGAATTTGACAAAATGAATTCAATTGAATTGAATTCTTTCAAAACGGATCTTTCCAAACACATCCTGAGGATTCCTACCAAAAATAGATAGCAAGAATCAGACTTTGCATCAAGTTGTAAAAGAACTTAATGTTTACATATAATTTTAGTTTTCAAAATGATTGGAGTGCTCGCCGGTACAAGGATATATCCTTGCTAGCTTTCCAGCCTTCAATTCATCAAATACGTGTGATTTTGGTTTTTAATTATTGTGTACAAATAATTAATTGTAGAGGCTTATCTAACTTAGCATTTAGCTTATAGTTGTTGGTTTTTTGATGTACTTCAGTGAGTGATAATATCGAAACCGAAATGAGTCAATGGGGTTCCAACTAACTCTAACTTGTACATATATAATTAACTGACGGGTGTCGGTTGGAAGATTTGTGAAATACATCGAACTCAACATAAGCCATGCATGTCACTTTAAAAACATTATAGAAGTTGATTGATGCTACGTCTATCCTTCACCTACATATAAATTAAATTTTTTTTTATCTCTTTTAATTCTTTACTGAAATTTGGTTTTGTGAAACTATTTTTACTTGAAGTTTAAACTAATATATAAGGAGGTTAAGTTTGAAAAATTTCGTAACAAATATTCCTTGAGGAATATTACCAACACTTTTGGTGTAAATTGTTAGTGAGACAGCATGTTATGAACAATATGAAATTATATCCATTAACAAATTGAATCAAGAGTGATTTTGCACGTGACTAAATCTTTGAGAAGTTTACTTTTGAAAAAAAATTTATTTTGGAAACATCACATGAGACTTAAGTAAACTAAAATTAACAAAGATAGTAATTTAACTTATATGATAAGAAATTCCATGAAGTAGGTTTATATGGGTAATAACAAGTCTTTGTTAATTATGCTAGCACTATAAATATTATCTCAATCCTAGATGTGAGGAAGTGCTATGTTGCTTACAGGGTCGGCCCGGGCAGGGTGCAGGTTGTGCGACCGCCCGGAGTCCCTAGCTGGAAAGAGTATAAAAATATTTTTTATGTTAAATTTTTAGTAGTTAATATCTAAAAGATAAAAATAAACATTAATTAGTGTTAAATGAATTGGTAAGTCACTAGTTAATGATGTGAGAGATCTTCAAATCAATTCCTAGTTTTCTCAAAAAATTAAATTTTTTATTACCACATTTTTTTACTCAAGATGAATTCCTAGTTTCTTTTAAAAATTTAAAAATTTATTATTACTTTTTTTTACTAAGGGTCCATTTTTATTAATTATTATATTAATTTGCTTAGAGCCCTCGTCAGGACCGGGGCCTGGTTGCATAATTTGATATTTGATTTTAAAACTCAATAAATTTCATATCTCTTATGAGTGGTGTATAAAGTGCGATATTCACTTGATAAAAATTACCTATATAAGTGTGAAATGTGACCTATTCTATAAGATATTTACACTATTTTTAAAGCACTTATGAAAGACCTGACGTGCGCACGACCTATTTGCGCAAAATCGCGTTGAACACAAATGTATCTTGAGATAATGTGATATGATAAAATCACTATCTTACAAGAACTATTGATTCTGATACAAACTTGTTAGTTTTTTTAAGAGATGGATGCCATGAAAGCTCGTAAGTGAAAGCTCTCCAATCTTGCATGCACAAACTTCTCTCGAACTAGGATCAGTGCTAGCCGTATAGACGAAGAAAACCCAATATAAATCAAAACCCAAATCCCATATCATGCCAACGTGTTGCACCATTAGAAAGTGGCTTCTGCTTCACGTTCTCTGTGTATTTAAAATTAGGTTTAATTGTTTTATATTAATCTATATAATCTAATAAACTAATTAAGGTTGAGTTTATTTCTTTATAAATTTTGACCCAATAAATTTTATGTTTAACAACCATGATTTAATTTTTTAAACAAATTTAATTGGTAAGTTTCATAATTCACATATTAAAAAATATTAAAATTTAATAAAATAAATTGACATAATACAAATCAAATTGATTAACTAAACTTAGTCAATCAATTATTTTAGCATGCAATACTTCGTGATTAAATTTATTTGACATATAAAATTGTCAATTAAATAAATACCACCTGTAATTATAATCTAATAACTTAATTTGATTTTGATGAATATTATAAACTACATTATATTATACCATTAATTATATTAATTTATTGAAATTATATAGAATATTCAATTACATTGACTTAACATATCAACTAATTAATAATCAATTCTTCATCCAGTCTTGTAACATTGTATGTATAAAGAATCCTAAATCATTAGTTCTAAGTGCATAATCATTTGGGTATATCCATATGTTGGTAATGAGATTTACCCATAGAATTTAAGCAGATTCTACTAAACCATTACAACCCCTAATTGCGACAGAGTATAACCATCTGTTAAAGATACTAAACCCATTAATTATCTTACAAAGTTCTTTGCCAGTTGATATCAGTATGATGAATAAGAGGCATGGTGCTTGTCACCCCCTTATGCAGTTCATCGTATTTCTTGATCTAGAATAAAATGATAAAATAAGTCAACGACTTATTGGACATCCTTATAACTTTTATTCATCAAGTGACCATTGGTCTATTTCGATTTATCAAATCGAATGAAAATCCTATCATTTCAATACTACTACTAATCTGGTCATCAAATATATTAAGCATACATGTACTTCTAATCCAATATTTAAGAATCCGTTAGTTACCAATTCCACATTAATAATAAGTTGAAATCAAGTCCGAGGATAGTTGAGACCTACTTAGAAAATTGACTATGACATACAAACAAACATTTGACTTTGCTGTGTGGATCAGTCAAACCCCATGTTCTCAACATGTGCCTATGTTTATGATCTACTTTACCAAGTGACATAGAAACTACATTGTTGTAAATCATCCAACATACAAGTCTTTCATTTTATTCATTTCCATAAATAAAATAGATTTGAGACATTTACGATTATCAATCAACGGATACTCTACTTGTATTATAGCACAAGATATAAATTCAATAGATTATTAACTTTATAATATGACACTGTAAATATGTACAAAACTTCATACATAATGTAAGAACCAATGCCGAAGAAATAGGGTACACCAACATTTCCAACATCTTATTTGGTACATAGAAACTATTTGTTTCATCGAATATTACCTAATTAAAATTTTATCTATCAAGTATTGACTCATAATCCAAAATACACCAATACCATGCATTATACGTAAACATGAGATATCTTATGCTGTTAGTTTTAAAAATATATTTTATTTTATATTATGTCAGTTGTATATAAAAGTAGGGAACACTTTATATTTTTTGTTTTACTTTATATAGCAGAAAGGGAAATTACTTAATACTTTTTGTTTTTATTAGGTTTGAAGGAATTTGGAAATAGAAACGAATACGGATTCTAACATTTTTCCGTGCATCGGAGAACAATTATTGTTCATAGTGCATCGGAGAACAATTATTGTTCACGACTTCTGCAATGACAAAGATAGATAACGATCGATTTGCGATATTTTATTCGTGAGACGAAAACCCGGGAGAGAGAATGAAAAGCTAATGAAAATTGAAATCAATAATGAATTTTGAATTCCATATCAAAATTTACACGTGATTTCCTATATATAAGAAATAGAAATGTTTAAGTCCTTAAATTTTTACTTGTTTGCAAATAAATCTTTAAAGTTCTATAGCTTTTCAATTTAATCTAATTAACTAAATTAGATCAGATCATTTGACTTGATTGACCCGCTCACGGGCTGACCGGGCATTTTCAACATCTCCCACTCGCACTTGACAGTCACAATCCGTACAAGGTTATAAAATCTTCTGTATGCTGTGAAGTCGTGTGACCGGCATACTATCAGGAACACTTTGTCTTTCACTTGTTAGGATCTGCTAAGACTATCTTGAGTGGTACTTAACCAAATAAATTAACATCTAGTATTTAGAAAACATCTTACCCCTGTTAGGGTCTACCAAGACGATTCTGAATGGTACTCAACCATATAAGTTAATATATAATATAATATCACATTAATATATAGTGCGTATGCTTTATGCTAGATTGGTCGACAATCACCCACTTCCACATCGTTTGAATCTTAGAAGCCTTAGTCCATCGTTCACTATCTTACAACAATTATAACGATAAGCTAGCTGGTGAACTGGCAGAACTATGGTGAATGTACATGTGGCCAATTCTTCCTTTTGAGCTATCAATTCCATACAAAACTAGTTTGGTCCACCAACCATTCTCTCCCAGGTCTAATCTAATCAAAATCTCTTAGTGATTGATTAGATCTCCCTTACTAGTTCTTATTTTGCAAGATAACTCAATAGTATTGAGGGTAAGGTCCGACAACTCTTTAGTTTAATTGACTAAGTCTCACATTAGAGAAGTTAAGATCCTTGTATGATGTACAAACTTCTCATCTCATGGTCGCTAAGCACACATTATCTCAAGGACTTGTTCCTCTCCTAATTTGATAATGTGTCATGGTGTTCTTTCCTTTCTACCTTTATAAAGGAGTGCATGTCTTATCGTATCAACTAGCACCATATTAAGGTTTCAATTACAATGCACCTTAGCATTTAACCTTGTTCGACTATATGAACTACCTTTAGCTATTCAGACAGAACATAACCAATTATCATGTGAATTACACAATTCTTAAGGTATTCCTTTTTGGGTTCAGCATGCAATGTTCTATGCAATGCTATTTTCTTATTACTCAAAAAGTCGATTCACGATTTTGAACAGGTTCCCAAATTACACATAGTATGTTCAAAATCAATCTCATCCTAGTCTGTATCCTTTTGATAACACTACGGTAAACACCCATGTGAGTGGGCTACTTCTCTGTCCGACATGCTATGAACGAAAAATAATATGTACATATACACAAACACATACATTGCTCATGGAATAAAACTCATTTATATCATCACAATATTGTTCACGATTTGAAGGGTATAATAAATGAGGTACTTGTATACATATAACCTGCGCATATTTAACTCTTTGATATATTTCACATATACATCTTTCGGAGACATACTTCATAAACGAATCTACAAGCATGTAATGAGTAGATAAATACCTCATATCAACCTCTCCTCGTGTTACTTAGTCTACAACTAAAAGAATACTTGATATTGATGTACTTATTGCTACTATGATATTTCGGGTCTATCGCATAAGATATCGATATTTGACTATCTCTATAAACAATCAACATTTGTTTGGAGTACTTAGTATAAGAAGGCTCAATAGTCTCTTTTGTCAAACAAAATCTTCAAGATTGGAATAACTCGATTCCAGCATTAGCCTTAGCTAATATGCACATATGTATTCTATAAGGCCTATTTTCTTGGTTCAATACATTAGAGCATAACCAATGGTCATTCACAAGTATCTTACAAATTTCTTAACGATCTTCCAATGCTCTATTACTAGAATAAACTAATATATTACTTTAATGCATACAAAATGAGTTATATTAGGTATGGAGTATAATATAACATATGTAATGCTAACATATGGAACATTTTCCATATACTCACAAGAATCATATTCTTAGTCATCGGCATACTTATGAGTTTCCAATTCAGCACAAAGAATCTTTTTCAAACTCTTTTTGTGCAAGATTCAAGAGACAAAGATACTAATTCTCTTATCTATCCATTTTAGTCTCGATCCTAGGACCTATACAGACTTTTCCATGATTTACATCTCGAAGTTACTCAACACCTGATCTTTCACTAGTATGGTATATACACGATGATTATCATTTACCATTTTAAATACCACAATCTTAAAACCTCGTGAGATTATAAATTGACTTATTTAGTTTGAGAAACCTTGTGTTTACAAATCTATGGGACAAATCCTCTTAATTTTGTCATATAGATCTCTCATGAAAATTCTCCACTGAGAATAGAGGCCCATAAACCTACTTGATGTAACTTTAAGGAAGATACAACTACTAAAATTAAAATAATTCATATAAATGTAATTTTCACAACTGGGAAGAATATATTCTTATAACATATTCTTATCAGTTTGAATATACGTCTCCCTTAACTATAAGCCTAATGCTTTAATTTTACATAGGGAATCCACTTGTTCTCAATATTTTTATGTCCTTTAGGCAAGTTAACTTAATTCTTCTTCCATCCCACGTAATTATTCATCTTCCTATAAACACTTAATTTTCAAGGTTGGAACAATATTCTATTTATTACTTGGGCTCCGAATCTTCATTTTGGAATTCTTCATTTAAAGCTCATTTATACTATCAAGTTAGATATATAATAATGATCTAAAATCACACTTGAGTTAAA
>CATIWQ010382431.1:0-20835 GCA_949673415.1 Euphorbia schlechtendalii
GCTAAGCTATACGGACCATGGTTTTGAAAACCAGACCGGATCGGCTGGTTTGATCAGGTCTGACCGGAATCAGCCACTGATCCGGTCAGTTTTCACCCGGTTCAATGTCGGGTCAAAGACCGGACGTTGACCGGTTAAACAGACTGATCGGATCCGGTTGAACCGGAAATCGATTGCTCCAACTGGCCGGTTCAATTATTATTGTTAAAAATAATGTTTTTTAAATTTTTTGCAATAGTTGCTTTGTAATGACAGAGGCCAAAAAAATTCATAAATTAATGACAATCTTGCACTAACAGGCTCACGTTTACATGGATTTTAAGCTTCCCAACGCAAATATTCATTTAGAGCATGAAATAAAAATTACAAGAAATAAGAAACCGATGAATTTTATTATTTCGGATTGTAAGCTTTTGACATACTCTTTTTCTTCTGTTTTGTATAGTCTTGTAAACAAAAACGTGAACTTCATAGTCCACATTGTTGCTCGTGCGGCTCATTTTTATGAGGTAACAGAGATTTGATTTCATCACCTTCTACTTGCATTGCCCTTTTTTGCCTTAGCTTAATGCAATCCTTTTTCTTAAAAAAAAAAATATTACAAGAAATCTAATATTGTAATCAAACTCTGTATTAGCTAAAATTAGCTAAGTCTAATTCGTTTCAAAAGGCACCTCGACGAAATGTATGTAAATGATATCCATAGCTTTAGGTGGGTTGATATGCAAGACAAGAGCGATTAGAGGAGCTTGGCAGGCTAATGATGTAAATACTCTAATGCCTAAATAAGAAAGAATTTTGATTATTAAATGTATAAGGAGTTGATAAAGAATTAATAGGTGGTTACCTTGAGCTTGTTTGCCTTTACCTCTTTATAGTATCGATGATAATGAGATGACATAACTAACAATGGTGTTCGGTGATTCTCGAACTCGTTGTTTGGTCAGACATGCTCAACAACACTAGACCTGTTCACGGGCCGGGCTTGGGCACTTATTTTTATCAAAAGCCCTGCCCGAGTTCGAACCTGTCAAAGCCTGAAGTTTTATGGGTCAGGCTTGGTTTTTATATAAATACCCGAGCCCGGCCCCAACGAATAATTTTATTTATTTATTATATTTTTATAAATTAAATTTATAATTATTTTAAAATTTTATATTTTATATTATTAAATTACTTTACTTCATTATAATAAATTTTACCAAATATTAAAGATTTCAAGCAAACAATGCAATTATATTTAAAGTTTAAATATGTTTTAGTTTATTTTATATTTTTTATATTTAATTTAATAAAAGAATTTTTTATAAAAAAAATATTCACGGGCCCGGGCCGGGCTTGGGAATTACCTTGAAAACCCGCCCGAGCTCGAAGTTCTAAAGTATGGGCTTGGGTTAACATTTTTTATAAAAAGCCCGCCAAACCCGGCCTGGCCCTCCCGACGAACAGGTCTAGTTTTAACTCAAGTACATAACCTACCGTAACCCGGTATTGGGCCTACACCCATCAGGCCCAATATGAGTATACAAGAATGAGGTTATGTTTGTGGATGTTTGCAGAAAGTACATGCATATATCACATAGTATGTTCAAACTAGGGATGTCAACAGATCTTGGATTCGTTTTTTAGGATCTGGATTTTAATTTTATAGATCCGGGTCTGATCTGGATCTAAGAAAACAGATACGGATCCGGGTCCAGATTTTACAATGGAACCCGGACCCGTAATTAAATATTAATTTTACTTTTTTATTTATTATTTATCTCGAAAATATTGGATAGTTAAGATTTATTTATTATTTTTCTCGAAAATATTGGATAGTTAAGATTATTTGAGATCCACGTAAGTCCAATTGCATAAGCATGTAAACTATTTAAAATAAGGTGAAATGTACAAGAATGGAAGCTGAAACTAAGAATTTGATGTTAATTACATGGACCCGTTTTGATGTTAATTACATGGATCCGTTTTGGATCCGTATATGGACCCGGATCCGTTGGATCTGGATCTGGATCCTAAAATTATGGATCCAACGGATCTGGGTCAAATCTGAGTCTAATACATTTAAATGGATCCGGACCGGGTCTAAGCTGAACCCGATCCAGATCAGGCCTGTTGCCATCCCTAGTTCAAACATTAGCATAAAACAACATTGACTTGTGATCCTTCTTCTGCTCAAGGTATTCAATGTTTCAATGATTTTTGTTTATAATCTTTGTTTAACATTCTGCTTAACATTTGTTATATATTTGTTATGTTATATGTGTGATTTAGTTGTTGTATTGTAATGGATATAAGTATCATTATGTTTTTAACTCAATGCAAATAAGAGGGTACAACAACATTTCAACAGGCATATGTTCAAACTTGAACAAGAGGTAATCATTTTAGACCTTTAGTAGAATTTAGACTGTTGGATGTCTTTTTCAATGAGACACCATTTGAAGACTTTACTATTATGGTAGTGAGAAATTGCGTGAACTGAAATTGTTATGATACATGTTCAGATCATCTCTCTTTGTTTCCGAATAGAAATTATATTTGTGACCTAATTTTATTCAACTAACATTAAAAGATCATGCTATTTGTCATTAAAATGAAATTCAAATGTGAAATCAAGATTATATACAGGGAATTAATTATTGTGAGTTGATTACACAGTTTATGCTTATGTATTACGCATTAGCAAATAAGAAATGCTTTCTTTCAATAAATGTGAATTATAAACAATTTGTAATGTGATATAAGTGATAAACAATGCTCATTTTTTGAACCACCACTTCTTGAATTTGTCGATAGACAGTTCAATCTTTCTGTCAAATATTTTTTTTTTTAACTTTCCTGCTTAGTAAAATTTATATATGTTAGATATATATTTGTTATAAATGTAATGTAGCTGTTGCAAACAGTTTAATGCTTTCTCTGTCAAATGTTGATAATTGACATATCTGATAAAAATATAATAGATTTATACCATCAATACAAGAGTATGGACTTAGTTTTGATAAGTTGCATTCATGCTATGTAAGAGTAGAGGCTTCCATGAAATAGGACAAATGAACTTGAAATTGCTATAGTAGAGTCTATCTTCAGGCTTATAAGCCTCTTTTATCTTTTTGCAGAAACTTTTTCGCCAACATAGAGAATGATTTGGCTGATTCTTGATTATGAAGTAATGCGTTTTTAAAAGACTCTGATTTTCCTAAGCAGATAGACTTTATTTAATAGATCCAATGCTCATCACCTCTGAAGTTGACTAACTCATCTGTCACTAACTTGCAAAGATACACTGTTAATCTGATAACATTGAGTTGGATTTTCTTATAATTAGTATAATATTACTCCATTATAACATTATAGTTTATGTAGCTTATCTGTATATAAGCCAAGTGAACTATTTTGAACATTTTTATGTTTCAAAACAATCATATTCCTCTTAATTAGTAATGCTAAAGTAATTTGAATTTTAAAGAGTAATATTTGTGTCTTGTTGAATTGCACTAATTGCTTGATTTTGTTATTAGGTATGTTTATGTGTATTTTTAGAATAGTTTATGCTTCCAAGGAGTTTAAAATGTTTATATTTGTAGGAACAGAGATAAGATGGGAAAGTTCAAAGAAGTCAAAGAAGTACCCAAATCTTGCACGTTGGTTCAACTCGATATTTGCCTAATACATTGATGCCTTGAATGAAGTGACACCAACATACCTCAGCAAAAGAAGTGCAGGAAAACCCATGATAGCTAAGCCAAAAGAACAAGTAGTTGCGAATGGAGAAGTCAATGAAAAAGGAGAGCCAGTTAGTAGCAGAACAACTGAAATAGAACTTCATGTATAATATCTTATAGATTTTTGTTATACCCTATGTATTTTTGTACTTATTATATGTTTGAAATACATGAATTAGAGTAAAGTTTTTGAAATAGGAAAGTAGATTTTCATTTCTGATATGTATCTGTTACATATCTATATCTATTACATATTTTTTTTTATATTTTTGTTATATTTATTATATATTTAATATGTATTTGTTATAACTCATGTATGTACCTGTAGTAAATGTAACATACATATATTATAAGTTTGAAATCCATAAAATAGACAAGTAATGTTTTTTGACATAAGAAACAAAGTATTGAATTACATCACTAACATAGTTCTTTTTCGAATAAACCAATGGATTAAAAAACTAGCAAGGATGTAAATTTTTTCAAATTTCCGATCATCCTATCTTCTATAATATCTTCGTTGCTCTCAAAAGTTTTCTTTTTTTTCTTCTCGTCATATTCATACAAACTGAGAGTTAGGCATAATCTGTGGAGGTCGACAACAATCTTTTCTGGGGCTTCTCCTCTATAATGTACTCAATGTAGCTTAGCATGAAAATTCGACAACCACTATAGATTTTGGAATCACATATAACAGAAATTTATCATATATAAACTAGTTTTGAATATGACTTATATTTAAAAACTTGTTCTATAATAAAATATTTAATCATTTACATATATTACATGTATATTTTCATAATTTAATCATTTCTAACAGACATGAACCATAAATGCTTTCCTTATGTGCACTTCATCACAACTCTAAACTTTTCACCATACATATATGAGGCATATAATAAATATACAGTAGACATTTAACAGACATATAACTTGCATATAAAAATAATTGAACAGATATATAAAAGACATATAGCAATTACATAACGGACATAAGCAACTATAGTTAAAAACTTAATGCCTTAATGAGCTATTTTATTTAAAGATGTACAATGAGAGTACTCATCTGATCATCTAGACCGATACCAACATTTAAATTGAAATAATTACCAAAACAAGAAGAGCAACAATTAATAGTTAGCAAAACCACCTCTCGACCTTTACTCAAAAACTCGCCCTTGCCTCTAAACATCTCCCTCAGACATGATGTCTCATCACAAAGTAAAGCAACAACAGAAACCTCTAGGCCAGCCAAACTTGAAATAAGAGTCACCTGATAGGGAAGTATGAATTATATTCACAGAGGCTACAACATGAAATAATTCAATTAAAACTAGCGAGTATTCAAATATATATCAATGCAATACAACATTATCAACCAAACATCCATCAAGTAGTATGTGTTTAAGCAAAAGAGTCAAACTAAAATCAGATTAATTAGCTTACCCAACAGACTGGACAAACAGTGTTCATATAAGATAAGTTTGACAATATAAATTTCATTACTTTTTGTTGTTAACGTTTACTTATTTGGATCCTCCGACGGCAACATCTTTAATACTTGAAGCATCGTAAGCCTACTACTTGGATCATTAGACACACAACTGGAAGCAACGATGAGTAAAATATCTCTCTATTTTCTTTCAGATATTGAAGGAGGTGTTAACTAGTGTAAATAGTATATAATAATCCGCATTATATTTATGCTCTTTCAATTTCATTCAATAATTTATTCACAGTTTTAGGAAAAGAAGCAATAACAATCAGTTATTCCCTATTAGTTGTGACCCTTCTGAAGGAAGCATTCTCAATGTTAAGATCCCACAATGGATAAACAAGTATATAGGGTTTGGAAAAATCACCTTGATCTAGGTTTAGGAATTTTACCTCCTTTCTTCAGTTTAGAATTGCTTGATCACTAGTGAGAGACAAAAAGAAGAGTAGTTATGGAGTGGAAATAATAGTTAAGTAAAGCTTTCAATTATGTAAGAGTAATGGAGGGAATCGTCAAAACATTAAAAAAAACTATCGATTCAGTTTTCAGAAACAAAGGGCGTGAGATTGAGAATTGAAGAAGATTAGAAGATTAGAAGAGTATTATCTAGGTTTAGGAATTTTACCTCGATTCTTCAATTTAAAAATGTGCGAGAGACAATCGCCAAAATACAAAACGTGAGAAGGAGGAGGGAATTTGCAAAGAATGTGATTATGTTTAGGGAAATTCCATAGGCAGCTGGCAATCAAATAGTAAAAGAGGTAAAACTGCCAATTCATTGTTGAGAAACAAAAGGAACGTGAGATTGAGATTTATAGTTATAGGAACGTGAAGAGGAGGAGAGGAAACAAGCTGAGCCGTATGCTTGTTAATTTGAAACATAAAAAGTTTTAATAAGAAATAGATAGCTTGAAATTAGGAAATCAAATCAAGCTCATCATTGACAATTTTCTTATTAAAATACTTTTAATTAGAATGAAAAGCCGTAAAAGTCCAAAACATTTGTATTTAACCTGATTAAAATCCACATCTAAACTCCCATGGTTATTTGAACTACAAATTTTTTTTTTGTGTGATTTTGTTTTTTTTCCTACTTTGTTATTATCACATTGGATTAAATTTCACATCGCTAATTCAACGGCGGCTAAATATGAAATTACAATTATTTTATGAAAAGTTAAATATTCATCCTGACCATGGCGTAGTCAATTCGTTTATTATGTATTTGTTCCACTTTAGGCTCTAGTTGGGTGCATATTACATGAGGATATAAATGGGTTTATATAGAAAAAGTGAATTTAAAAATTATTTAAACAATGGTTCTCCTTGGGGAAGAGGATCAAGTTGGGGCTTACTAATCGTTTGATGAACTTTAAACCCTTCAGTGAAATGGGGCAGAAGGACGGAAAACCCCATCATATCTACCATAGGAAGGACACCTTGGGCATCCAGGGTCATGAGTAAATTTGAAAGAATAGAAAAAAAGTTTCAAAATTATAGCCATTTATTTCCAATTTCACAAAATTAAAATTTTAATTTATTTTCAATCGATTTTCTTCGAATTCCACCCATACTTGAAATTCATGCTACAGTTGAATTGACATCTCATCCTTAATCTTTTATTACTTCTACTGCCGCTTACATAAACTTCTCCATTCACATTTTTTATTTTTCCCAAGCTAATCCGACATTCCGGTCTCCACCACCGTTACCTCCTCGCCGCTATTTCTTACAATTTAATTTTCAAAATCGAGGTTCCGAATCGGAACCATCCCATTCCACTTCATCCCTCTCTGGCAGTCCAACGTCCATAAAACCCGCCAGGGACATCTCATCAGTTAATTTCCCATCATATCCGGCAAATTCCGGCTAGATCTGCCAGAAGCTACTCTCAGCGGTTCGACTAGTACATTTTCGAGTTTTCCAGAGTTCGCTTGCTCATGAGGTCAGTTGCTTGTTTCCTATTCTATTGGCTTTTTAAATTGTATCTACTCTTCACATTACAATAATTCTTATTTTGAATTGTGATGCTGTTCTTTTAGTTTTAATTTTTTAATTTTGCAATGCTTTTGCTCATCGATCCTCGTATAAAAATTGGTTATATTGATCATTTCCTTTGTCAATATAACGTGACTGGTGGAGGAATTAGGATTGGAATTTTTGTTGGTCGGGGGAAGTAGCTGAATTTGTTTCTTTGTAATTGATGCTTGATTCGAATATGGCAGACCATGCCTTAACTACATAAATTTCATAACATTTTATGCTATTAGCTGTTCAGATTGCAAATTTACCTTGAACCAGTTTGATTTTAGTGCTTGAACATTTTAAGATTGAATTTATTTGATTTGTTGGTTCTGACAGTTTCTTTCATGGTTTATTGTAAAGTATATAACCTTAGATGGCAAGTCGAGTTTTAAGATCAAGGCAACAATCGACTGAGCTAGATGAGCCACCAATTCGAGCAAGGTGGACAAATGGCCTTACTAAGATATTTGCAGACTTGATGGTTGAAGAGGTTCAAAAGGGGAATAGAACAAGCAATCATTCCTTTACCAAGAAAACTTGGAATTTCATGTGCGATGAATTTTATAAAAAAACTGGCCTGAAATGGGATGTAGAGCGGCTGAAGAGCAGATATTCTGTCATGAAGAAGCAACATGCCATTTTAAAGTCACTCCTCAGTCAAAGTGACTTCAGTTTGGATGATTCTTCAGGGTTCATTATCGCCAGCAATGATGCCTGGAACATGTTCTTGAAGGTATCGAACTTCTGTCTCCCTCTTTTGTGTCAATTACGACTTCTCTGCCTTGAAGGAATCTCATTTTAACCTGCAATTTTTGGTGGAATTCTTGGCTACTATGGAATTGCTGTTATTTGTCAAAAGTTTTGCTGTTATAGGTTTAATGAATGAGCATGCTAGAAACTATATTATGAGTATATGGGCTTGACAATCCCACCGAATATTTTGTAAAGCAAGTTTAGTTCCATAATAGCCAATGATATTTATTTATCTAGATTAAATGGATTGGAGTTTGATCTATGAATCTTCGAATTGCAAATTTTCGAACTTCCAGGGACATCCTGATGCTGAGCCTATGAGATTAAGTGGCTGCCCCTTTTATAAACAGCTTAGTGTAATTTTCTCCGATCCGATAACTAATGGAAAACGAAACCTGAATTCTGAACAAGTTCCTTCACCAACTCCTTTTGTGAACCCTTTTAGATCCGTTAAAGAAGAAGAGTCGCCACCATTACTTGCTAGCAAAGAGCCAGAATCTTCTTCCTATTCTGATGACAGGTATGATATTTCAGATCAACCAACCAAGCATACGAGTACTACTGTTGGGCACCATAAAAGAGGTCGCAAAGGGATTGGTGTTGCCATTGCAAGGGGAATATCGCACATGGCAGCTGCGTCAAGGCTCAGGACAGCTGCCATAAATAAAATTAGAAAGAGATTCAGTGTGGCTGACTGTATTAAGGAGTTGGACACAATGCAAGGTTTGGAGGAAGGGGTCTATTTTTCTGCGCTTGATTTGTTCGACAATCGAAATGCAAGGGAAATCTTCTTGTCTCTCAAAGGCGACAAGCGTCTAATTTGGTTGCACAGAAAGTGTGCTGGACAGCCGGCATCATGGATGGAAAAGTGAAGTTATTAGTAATTGCAACTATAATAGTTAACTTATCTCTACATACAACATTGATATGTTTTTCCTCTAAAAAGTTTTCCTTAGGAAGAGGATCAAATTACACTAAAAAAGTAGAAATACCTACAGGTAGTAAACGTTACTTAAACTTCTTTGGGTTTATCTATTATTATTTGCAATCACCCTCTAGAAATTGTTCTAATGCCATCTTTGCAACAACGTTGTAAATAGAAAAACTGACTGATTAAAAGAATGCAATTATGAAAAATTACTTGATTAGCAGAATGCAACTATATACCGTATGACTTTGAAGTTTGATCCAATTATCATTCAAAGAGAAGTAAACCAGGACAGAGAAGTTGGCATTTTGTCTTCATTTCATCCAAAATGATTTAACATTCAGCTCATCATCGTTCAACAAAAACAGTGACTTTATACTTCTAAAGACAGCAGAAAACAAATTAACTAATCAAAATCATTCACAACTTTCCTATGGCAGAACATGATGCTATTTTAAAACCTCAAACAAAATTTCTAGCACTGTGTTGCACAGCAATATCTCCCAGCACTTGTTAGTTAGTATTGTACTATATGCTGCAACCTAATTGCCTGCCACGGCTAACTTTTCTGACAAATCAAACCACTCGGCCCGTCTATCTATATACACGAGTCTAATCATCCCTTTCTCATGGTAATATCCTTTTCACCTCCTTAGTCGATTCAGTACTTTTCGCTTGGTTATACACCGATTCGAATGCTTGCATGCACACGCTCGAAAACCCGACAATCGCCTGAAATACATGCGGAAATCCTATCTGCAGATTATTCAGCGTCATTCCTCTTGTTATGCTCACCGACTTTTCATGCTTACTTTTCTCCTCCTCTGCCTTGGCTCTCAATATCTCGACTTTAGCCCGCTTCTCCGTCACGGGGTCCTTGCTTCTGGTGCTGCCATCTGGCACCGAGTAAGGCCCGTACTTGCTCTCAAGTGACCTCAGCTCGCCCGCCCTTTTCTCGAACTCTTTGAATGCCGACTCTGCTTTCTTCTTTTGTTTGTGCTCTTCGGCTTGCTGGACTACGATGGCGTGGATTACCGTGAGGAAGCTTTTGATCCCTTCGGAGGCCACTTTGTCAGGGATTCGGTCGATTGCGTGATGCCATTCTTCACAGAGCGAGTAGATTTGGGACTCCTGGCAAGGTCTGGAAAGAGGGTTTTTGCTGAACTGGAAAAGGCTGAGGCGAAGCCAGCCAGTGAGGGACTGAATGTAGTCGCGTTGGGCCTTGACTAGGTTGCAGAACGACTGGTGCCATTGCTGGACCTCGAGTTCTAGCTGAAGAGTGTACTGGCGGTGAATCTCGGACGTCGGTTCGGTTGATGGAATGGTATTGAGGTATTTGAGCTGCTGAACTATGTGAGTTTGGACTTGATGCGCCTCGTACATGCTTCTCCACATGCACATCAATCTGCGGCGAATTTGAATTTCTCAAAAAAATAGGAAAAATTATAAAAAAAAATTGTTGGCATATTATACATATTTCATAGATGACATCAAAATCATGTAAATGACCCACCCCGCTACCAATACAAGAGAGTACAAAGAAGTCAAGATGCTGTCCCCTTAAGAAAGACAACTTATTCAATGAAAGTGAAATTATGAACCTAAAGAAAGATCACTAGTCTTAAACTTAAGTCATAACCTCCAAATTATCATTCATTCTACAATTAAAGGGGCCCCTACTTGTGAAGTACTACATTTTAAACAAAAGCAAACAGAGGAAGTCAAAAAGAAACCAGTAAAAAACTCTTCGCCCATGCAACACAAGCAAGCATATTTTTTAAGGTAAAAAAAGTCAAAAGTTGACCTCCTCTATTTCTTTTTATCTCTAGATGAGCTTTGAGAGCACTATAATTGATTATTATTATATTTTTTGCCACCAATATATAACTTATCATGTTTTTCACACCTAGTTGAAAAAATTTTCAATGAACTAAACAAAAATTGCAGAATTACTCAACCCAATTCTCGAAAACCAGAAACAAGTACGCAACAATACCATAGAGATATAGTTTTGAAATTCAAGAATGGGCAAAAGTGGTCCATTCAATTAAATTCATGGAAGGACAATAATGTGGCAGTGCCATCACAGCAGCGCTCTAAGTACCCATTTGGACTATCCTAGAATTGGAAAATGAAACAACACAAAAACATCACGTGAAAATTCAAACCCATTATCATAAATACTCAAAGCTTTTAAACTTAGTACAAGAAGAAAAAGATTACCCTTTTACAAGCTCAAGAAGCTGAGGATAAAGCTCAGTCTCTCTCAACTTGATGATTTCAGCAGAAGTAGTCTCAATTGCTTGTGCTGCTACTGTCATTTGTGATTCCAATTTCTCCACTTCTTTTTTTGTCTTTTCCGTTTTCACATAATCTGCCCTCTTTACCTCTAACTTCCTCACCAATGCCACTTTCTTCTCATGTTCAATTTTAATGCTCTCAGCATCCTAACATTGATTAAAGCAGTTTTCTCAATATAATAATTACAATTATAAATTTATTTGGACTAGTTAGATGTTAAGTAGAGGAAACTGCAGATCTGTTTACCTTGACTTCTTGGAATAGTTTCTTTTCCCAAGCATATAGTCTCTCCACAGTTGAACAATGGCTGAATCCAGCGTTATTCCCAGCTATTACATCACTCATTTTCCCGAATCCGTTCATTTTCGGGCTCGAATTCCATGTCCATAATGATGGATTGGTTAAATTGCAGCCATGGTCGTAAACTTTACCTGCATTTCAACTCAAAATTACACGAAAAATATGAACTTTCTTGGATTTTCTCGGTAACCAAACAGAAGTTAGGACTTTACCTCCTTTGTTGTGACTTGAGAAATTAGGGTTAGGAACTTCTAGAAGCAAAGAAAGCTGAAATCCACCATCTGCAGCCTTGAGAAAATACTCATCAACTTCTTTCACGATTTCGATCAGATCCTTACTGTTTCTTGAAACCACCATAGCGAGCTCGCTTCCACTCACACTCCCGCTCATCATCGACGGCGGCGCAGTCATGCTGGCGGCTGTTCCGGTGGCGGTCACGGCCACCTCAGACACCGTTGTAGTTGTCACATCTTCCCACTCTTCCTCAGACCTTGAAGCCGAAGGAGGCGGCGGCACAAAAGGATCCCAAAAATCCCAGCTTGACGACTGCGGCGGCGGAGGAGGCGGCGGAGGAGGGAGAGGAGAGGCTGTTATAGATGTGGACCATGTGTCAGAGCTTGGACTCATCGGCGGGGGAGGAGGTGGTGGTGTAGGTGGCAGAGGAGGCGGCGACGGTATCACCGGGGGAAGATGGTGGCGGTGGAGGTGGAGATTTGTTTCGGTGTTGGAGAACTGAAGGAGGGCTGATCCAGTGCTACGCAGTGAACGGAGGTACATTGCATGTGAGGCGGAAACAGCTTGCCTAGCTTTAACAAATTGCTTCATATATTTCTTTCTGGCTTTGCATCTTGACACCATTTCTTCCCTTTCTAATCTTGAATAACAGCAACCCATCTTCTTCTTCTTCAAAATTCTTTCAGTTTTTTTTGTGATATAGAAGAAACAATAATGAAAATAGCTTTATGGAAAGCAAAAGAAGGCACTTTTGAATTTTTTTTCTAATTGGGTAATTTGGGTTTTGGAATTTGTGTTTAAAGATGTTCACTTTGGTGAAAGCATTTTTGTTTTGATCTCTTCAGCTTTCATCAATGGAGTCTCTCCAAAATTTACTCCCTTTCACTACTGTTAAAAGCTGCAATCTTTCTTCACTATCACATAAAACAAATCTTTGACCAAAATCCCTAGTCGGAAAAACCAGAGGCCGTGGATAATGGAGAGGTGGAAAGATAATAGTGAAGAGTTTGAGAGTAAAATAGAATAGGGAGGGGGAGACAATGGGAGTTTTGGGCAGAGAGCCAACAAAAATGGTATTTTAATATTTGAATTTTTTTGTGACGGGAATACCCTTGTAACATGCAGCACAACAACAGCACAACAACACAAGGAATGACAAATGACAAATGTTTTATGTTTGGGGTGGAATCTGGCGAAAGGAAAAGGAGAGGAGGGGTGTTTTGGTCATTTGAGACTTCAACGGCACAAAAAGAGCTAAATAAGGCAATTGATTTAATTTAAGCTCGTGGGTTACGAGTGCAGTTGGATACGGTGCGTAGCAGTTGACATCAAACTATTTGACTCTTTAAACTGTACGAGAAATGGCAAGGGTGCATTTAAAGTTTTATTATGTATTTTAATTATTACTTTATTATACATAATTACAGAAATTAAGTCCAATTGATTGACGGACGGTTATCAAACAAATGCTATTATTCTTTTGCAATGAAATTAATTAATACTAGAAAAATCATATTATGATACACATGAAATTCAAATATCAGACTAATATAATATAAATTAAAGAGTTCAGGTTTTGCTTTATTTATACAATGATATATTCTAATATAACACTTTGTATGAAATTATATTTATTTTTGGTAAAACTGAGTTTTTTATAGAGTTATTTCATGCCAACTTTAATTCACAAATATAATTAACATCAATTCAGAATATATACATCTATATTTCTATTCGAGTTCTGTAATTATTCATTTTAGGTAGGCTTCTATTTCAAAGCTCAAAATTTACAAAAGTACCTAGAAACTCAGCCACATGTTTTAGTTTTTAAATTTACTAGCACCATCTAGATAGTGGATTTTGTGTGCCCATGTGAAGAAGTCACAGGAAAAGGGAGATGCTTCAAAAGCTGATGAGGAAATATGATAGTTCTATTTTCTAGAGATAGTTAAGAAAGAGATCGAAGGTAAAAAAAAAAAGATTAGGATCAAAGACAGCGTTAAGAGACATTTGGATGCCTAAATTATTAATATAATAGGTAGTACTTTGGTAGTAGTTTGTACAAAAAAACAGCTAGAAAATGGAAAGAAGTAACATAACCAGTCTTTCGGGATGTGAGGTCTATATAGGCCGAATATGCTAGTCTTCCAGGAAGATTGAGCTTCCTAATTGAAATGGGAGTAAGAATTGTAGTGAGATATTAATAAATATTTGGGGTACTGTGCAAGTTGTTTGGCTCGTTCCAACGGGCCATTGCTCGGATCCTGACTCGTCTAGTGATTTTATTTCATATGTGCACATGACAAGCAAACAAACAACAGAAATGACTAATTCAGTATAGTATAAAGCATAAGTTAAAAAGATGTGTTTCTTTTTACTAAAAAAAACTAGATTCAAATCTCCGAAGGAATAGAAGTATAAATAATGACACCCAGCTAATTCAAATCTCCACAATTTTCATGTCATTTTGTTTTTTCTGCACACATGGAAGCCATAAATCTAAGTTGTATTGTAACCAAGTAGGTAGGTGCAACTTGTTATGATATTGGAAACGTGACTTGTATATTTGCATTTTGCTAAATTAATTTCATCAACTTCTACATGCAATCACCAAACTATCATAATTCATATGTTTTGATGTCACCGAAAAAGTCTGTGTACCTACACAAATGAAAATGGGTTAGAGTGCCTTGGTCGAGAATTTAACGAAGGTTCTCTAACGATCAAGTCATTATGGATTGGAGAGGAAGAAAGAGATCTTAGGGAGTAGAGTAGAATAGGTGAGTGTGTGTCTTTGTAGGGAGTAGTGAACTAGTGATGATGAGATAACATAGCTACAGTTGCCAAGTGTCCCTTGCTTGAGCTTGGTACACAGGCAATGTTTAGATCATGGAATGAGCTTTTAGCATCTTTACATCCAGTTTAAATATCTAAAATTAATGCTTTTGTGTAGGGTGGTGTTGGGGCTCGCACTAACCTGATATGTTAACCATTAGTAAATTTTTTTAAACTCTTTGGATAAAGCCCTCCCAACCATCCATAAATTTACATGGTGAAAACAAACTCAGTAAAATGTCATCCGCAATGGAAAATCTGGACACCATATATGATCAATGTTTTAAAAATCATTGAGTGCAAGTTAGGTGGATGAGGCTCCCGAGACATAAACAGTGATTATTCGGTAACTAGATGATGATCAACCGTATTTATATCTTATTTTATATTTTAAAATACACTAAAACAAATTCTTATGATATGAAAAATATGAAAATGGTATTTTATATTTATTTAATTTTTATATAATAAAATACTTCATAAAAAAGAAAAAAAAAACTATAAGTGCTCTTGCTTTTGATCTAAAGTATCATGTGTGTGTAAGTGCAACATTTCTCGGTTTGAGACTTCAAACGAGAAATTTGTTATGAGAATAATTTTATTGCAGTGATTTTATCAACCGAGCTAATATGGGTTAAAATATGTACACACCGGTGAACTAAAGAATTAAGGTATACCAATTATAAATAAGAATTATAAAGGTGTAGAAATTCTACTTGAAGGCATAACAAACGAGTTAAACTTTCTATTAAGGTATAAAAATATAGAAGCATAACCAAATAGTTGTACAAAGTTAAATATATATGATCTGAACTGTGAAAGGTATACCACTTAATTGCATTTATATAACTCCAAAAATTGCAAATAGTACACAAATTTTGCTTAGACCTGTTCGCGGGCCAAGGTACCCGCCCGGCCCGGCCCGAACCCGCTTCAACGGGTCGGGTTTGGACACTCGTTTTTTAAAAAAGCCCGGTCCGAACCCGTCGAAGCCCGAAAATTTATGGGCCGGGCTTGGTTTTTATATAAATACCCAAACCCGGCCCGACGAATAATTTTAATTATTTATTATATATTTATACATTAAATTTATAATTATTTTAAGTTCCTATATTTTATTCTATTAAATTTGTATACTTGATTACAATAAATATTACTGAATATTAAAGATTTTAAGTAAAAAATACAATTATATTAAAAATTTAAACATATTTTGATCTACTTTATATTTTTTTATCTTAGTTTAATAAAACAATTTATAACAAAAAAAATATTCATGAGCTTGGGCTGGGCTTGTAAACCCGACCCGAGCCTGAAATTCTAAGGTATGGGTTTGGGTTAGCATTTTTTAAGAAAAACTCGCCAAGCCCGGCCCGGCCTGCCCAAAAACATGTCTAATTTTGCTGTCATGCACTATGATAAATGGGAAATATAACACATGGATTTCTTTTGCAGGGATTTAGAATGTGCCTGCAGAAATTGGAATTCATATGTTCGTTTAATTGCTTGCATTACTATTAGTGATGAAATTGCTGACCTTGTTTTGATCATATTAATAATAATACATTAAAACTGAATTTGTTAATTACTTAATATAATCCTTGGGTCGCTGTATTAGGTTGTAAATAAGTATGCATTAAAATCAAGTTGGTCCATATATAAATCTCACAAGAAATAATGACTTTGAACTTCTCAACACCATTACCATATATATGTAGTGACGTATTTGGAACCACAAATTTATTTTCATAAAAAGCAGGTGAAAAACAGGGGACAACAATTCAAAACTCAAGTTACTCGTAATCAAATACGTCAAATGGCTTGAGGCCAAAGGCTTATATTTTAATATTTTGTGCTGTGTGACATCAAAGGTGGCTTTTTCCCGTTGTCCCCCAGTTTATATATATGAGCTGCATATGAACTACTAACTGTTAAGGCATTTTTGGAAAGACAAAGAAACAGAAGCGGAAATGGAAAGGAAGGAGGAAGTGGTAATAGCAGGGGCTGGCCACTGCAGTGGGGCTCAAAAGAGTTGGGGTCCCAGCTTTAGTCTTAGAAGCAGCTCAAGGCCTACGAAGCAGTGGTGCAGCCTTAACTCTCTTTCCCAATGCTTGGTCTGCCCTTCATGCTTCACAAGCTCACCTCTTCTCCCTTTCCTTTTCAATTAAGTTTTACAATATAATACCAATTATGTTTAGTTCAATCGTACATCCACGAAAAGTGGTCGAGGATGATCAAGGATCAAACCTTGGCTCCTTCAATTCCATAAAAAATAGTTTTACACTACGATAATATGCTACCCGCAGTATATAGTTGACATGTTTAAGTATCTATGGTAAGTTTGATCCGATCAAACCCAATTTTTATTGATCCAATTTGAACTGACATATTTTAAAAAAAGAAAAGCTCCATCCAACCTTACCATCCGAACATATAGCACGCTTTGAATAATCATTTAACGGCTGAGCCGAACTTGGAAATGAAGTTTTAATTTTAGGCCCGAACACGTACGCGGACAAGATTGCAACTATATAAAGATAACGATTTTCTTGTCGGCCACCTTATACATATAGCCTAGCAATTTTTTTGTGGGCCTGACCCGGCCCATCCGCCTATTTAACATCTATCGCCTCCGTTTCAATCTCACTTTCACTGTGATTAGAGGAGCATCTGTGACGAATGTGGCGACTGGAGCTGTTAGTAATGGCGTAATCTCAACAAATACCGAGTGAGTTACATGTTGATTAGTTATTTATTTAATGTTAATCATCGTAAATAGAGGATAATAATAATCCCTTAACTGAAATGAAGCGGAAAAGAAACAGCGCCCAGAGGAGTTCACACAAAGGCTTTATTAGAGGCTTTAGCCGAAGAATTGCCTCCAAATTCAATTCGATTCTCTTCAAAGCTCACTTCCATTCAAACCGAAAAACAAGGGCTCGTTGTTTTACGCTTGAAGGATGGAACTACTATCAAATCCAAGGTACCCACCCAATTAACAACAGTTTTATTTGGAATTAACAAACAGTTTAATTCTCGATCATCATATTTGTTATGTGTACAGGTTGTAATAGGGTGCGATGGTGTTCATTCAGTGGTGGGAAAATGGCTAGGGCTGTCCGCACCAATCGATTCAGGAAGATCAGGAATTCGAGGGCTATCTTATTTTTCCGCAAGGGCATCATCTTCACCAACGTGCCCACCAATTCGTTGATATTGGCAAATGGGCTGGTTTTATTCCTTTAAACGACTTTGAGATTTACTGGTTTCTTGTTTCTTCTCTAGGTCATTCTCTATCGCCTAATCCGGTTGTTTGTTGATTTCTTGTGTTTAAAAAGTTCACAAATTTTCAGGAGAGGAAACAGGTGCTCGAAAACTACGCCAAAGATTTTCCCTCAGAATTCAAAGAAATAGTGAAAAACTCAGATGTTTCAACATTGACATGGGCACCATTGATGCTGCGGCAGCCATGGAAGTTAGCATTCTGGAAATTAAGCAAAGGCAACGTGACAGTGTGTGGGGATGCAATGCACCCCAATGACACCCGATTTAAGGACAAGGCGGATGTTCTTCACTTGAAGATGCAGTTGTATTGGGCAGACAGATTGGCAACTCTTTTATTAAAAATAATGGGAGAATTGTAGCTGAGGAAATGGCAGAAAGTTAAGATGGATATATGTTAAAGAAAGGAGATGGAGAGCTGCAGTTCTTATAAGTGGGTCCTATTTGTCAGGATTGATTCAACAAGGTGGATCCAGGTGGTGGATGAAATTCTTAAGAGATTCTGTTTTTTATCCATTTTTAGCTCGTAGGTTGTATGATGCTACTCTTTATGACTGTGGTTCTTTGCCATCTCTCTCAAATTAGACTATAATACTATAGATTATAGATTGAGTGTTAAGTGTTAAATTGGAATCCATTTGGGATTATGTTAAAGCTAATAAACCTTTTATTAAGAGCTTATTCCCTATTATTAGAATTACATGAAATTAATATAAAAAAAAATAACATGCTGCAATAAGACTTGTTAGGGTTATGGAGAACAAGATTCTCTCCATCCTAAGACTTGTTAATTTATTGAATTAATGGAATAATTTTGAATCAGGCTCTTGGGCTGAGAGACTGAGTAATGTCCTGGAAAACATTGAGCCTCTTTTTGACCTTCTTTTCGATCTTCGGTTGGAAGATCCCAGCATTGCTAGTTTCAGCAAGCTTCCTTGCATCATTTGCTGGCCCTAAAATTGCTGAAAGAATCGCATCTTCGAAATCCTTGCTGTCAGGCAACAACTTGGACAACCCATTCTCTGCTTCATCAGATAACCTTCTTGACTTTGTCTCTGCCAACGGCAAACTAGCACCATTTCCCGATCTAGTCCTCTTAAGCGTCTCAGTAAATGGATTATTACTATTATTGTTTTTCCCAATCGGGATATCGTTTACCGATTTTGACGAGAAGAAAGGCGGCGCATCCACATTCAATGCATTCACCAAAGGACCAAACTGTTTGGTAACATTCTTCCGAGATACTATGTTCGAGTCTATGTTTTCGTTACCGAAATCGTCATGTAATTTGGTTTTATTTGTTGTTGATGTATTGTGGTCTTTGCAAGGTTGAGGCTGCCAAATAGAGGAAGAACCAAGGAAGGCATCAAAGAGCCTGCTTTGTTCTACTCTGTCTCCTCCTCCTTTGCTCATCATATCCGATTCGAGATCTTTGAGCATTTGCTGTGCTCTTTCGTATGCTTTGAGATGGGAATCTACGCCTCTCGGCCCGTCTAAGACTGCTGGCTTCACTCGCCGCAGTGTTTCTTTGGCCTCCGTGATTCTGCCTTGCTTCATTAAACATATCCCAAGATTGCACATTTTGTTGTTGTCCGCTGCGATTGTTAGCGCCCTTCGATAAGCGTCTTCTGCTTCTATGTAGTTGCTCTGCTGCATTAACGCCCATCCCAAATTCCCCTGAAGCACGAAAAAAAACAAAACCCGAAATGAGATATTTCTGTAAGTTGAATTGTACAAAAGGAAAAAACGCAAGTATTTGTTTTGTGTTTTTTTACCAGTAGTCGAGTTGCTTCTTGTTCGACAGAGACCTGGAATTTCTTCCCTTGAGATCGGGCAGTCTTTGTCCTTTTCCCGTTGAAAGCGAGTCCTTGTTGAATTAGAAAAAGCTTGTGCTTTAGTAACCCGATTTGGTCATCCAATCTCCCACATCTCTGTGAAACAAATTAAAATTTTTAAACATGAGTAATCCAACCCATTTATTAAAACTGAATTCGGTTAATGGGAAATAATCAAATACCTTGTAAAGATCCAAGAGAATATTATCAAGGGACTCTTGAGCTTGATCGGAACACCGGCTTCTTAGAGACTTTATAGCTTCAATGGCTTCCTCTGCCCTATTCTGCTGCTTCATTACAATAGCCATATCTTTCAAAGCACTATCAACTCTATCTCCGGCATTAATGGCTGCCCAAAACAGAGGAATCGCCTTCTCTGGATCCTTTTCCACCAACTACAGCAAAGAAAACGAAGCCCATCAATAAATTAAAACTAAGGAAACAAGAGAAATTATAGTAAACCCAGTTGCCTACTTGAACATTCTTGGCTCTGACATAAGGACTGTCACCCACAGGAACTTTATGGATAGCGTGAAAAGGCTCGGATCGAGTTCTTGAAACTCCGAGAGGCTTGGCCGGAGAATTTGGAGCCGACTTGGTTGGCCTGAAACCTGGAGGAGCATTCCACATATCTTGTAGCATTATTTTTCCTTTTTTATGGTAATAAATAAAGATGGAAACTTTTCCCTCTTCTCGTATTATTGGCTATGAGGAGACTGTAAAAGTGAATCCTCTGATTGGAAATAAGAATCTGGAGAAGAGGGAGATTAGATGCAAAAGATAGAGATGGAAGATGAAGAGCAGCGAATATGCGGCAGATGTATGAGATTCAGGGAATAATATTTGAAAATATTCGACCGTTGAGGTTACCGTTTTCACTTAGTAGCCGTTGTATTATGTCCCAAGTAATAATTATTTTATGCATCGTGTACATTGTTAGAGAATTTGTATTTACAAATCCACCCTTACCCTTTACTATAATGTATTTTTCGCCTATTATCAATTTTAACAAACATATTAAATTGGAAAAATAATTATAATAATCTCATCACGGGAGTTCTTGCCGCAAAATTTTTGGATTACATTTTTATTTATTTATGACATGATACAATCAGTGTA
>CATIWQ010382455.1:0-17299 GCA_949673415.1 Euphorbia schlechtendalii
AGTGGGAAAAGGAAAAAAGGAAGTAAGAACAAATGCAGAGTAAAAAACATTTAGTTACAAACCTGTTTGTTTAATAGGGTATTTTCCCTCCTAAATCAGCTTAAAGAATCCATCAAATTACTGAGAGAAACAAACAAAGGATATAATACAACAAACCCAAGAGCACCCATATATATAAATATAACAAACAAAGAAGTGTTTACCTTAAATACATCATCACACAACCTAAATCAATCATCAATTATCATTAGCTCTAGGCTCTATGTAATCAGTGTATCATTTCTAAGTGCTTGCTCAGCTCCTCTTGTTTCTTCAGCCTCAGCTTCTCGCTTTCGCTCACCAGCTGCAACAGCAACTATGTTAGTTGTTATATAAACCTGAATTTTCGTAAATTCACGAAATATCACTGTCCTTGTCTAACAAGTATGTACTCACATGCCAAATACAAAATCTGATTGATTTACCATAACAAAAAATAAAAGTAGACTTAAACTTAATTGGAAAAAATCTAAGAACTCCAGCCTTTCAATGCAATTATAAACAAGCAATAGATGGCACAGACTATGATGAAGGAATGAAAATCTCTACCTTTCTAATATTGTGGGCTCAACAGCATTTGACAGCTGTAACTTGGTTTATTTTTTTTCTACCAACTCATTTTCAACAAGTTTATTTATTAACACACAACAGATCCTTCAAGGCATGACTTGGCGAGCCACAATTAATGCTTTTAATTATCAAACATCAAGATTTTATAACTAGCTATAGTGGTATAAAGACTGTAACAAGCTTGTAACTGAACTTATTAGAAGAAAATGGGTATCCTTTGTATTTGGCAACATTTTTCGAGATTATAGGATTGGCCTGCAATTCATCATCAATCAGCAAGTGCTTAGACTAGACGGTAAAGAAAAAAACCGAGTTCCCAAAAAACATGATAAAATTCCTAACCTTATGTAGCCTCTTGAATTTTGTTTCATTTGGGTGCTCAATTACATTCCTAGCTGTAAATGTGATATAATTAAAATATTATTACTACCATGTAGGAAATTCAAATGAACAAAGTAGAAGGCAAGAATCACTATTGAAATCATTGTTTATAAGAGTCAATGCTGAAGGGTGAGATGTAATAAAACATATATATTATATATAAATGCACATGGGAAACAAATTTAATTTAGATTAAACATACCTTATTATTTTAAAAAGGGTTTGCAAGGCAGTAAATGCTTCTGTAGGATTTGCTTCAGGTTTTAGCATTTCAACAGCCTTTAACCTTGTATGAATTGGCTGGCTCTGCCATGCTTTCAGTCAGTTGAGCATTATTCTGATCATGTCTGTAAATGCATCCATAAATAAACCTTACATAATTATTTTCATAGAAATTAGAAGGGATAGCAAGACATAAGCAAACTGCAAATTTTTCCATCCATTAATTGGAAACCAAGTTATGTTATACATTAATAGCTTAGACAAACACAGTTCACAAACATCATACATAATTTGAATTTAGAATATTTTTTTACGGATTAACCATCTACTATGGATTTTATGTGAACTACTTAAACAATTTATAGCATAAAAATACATCTTGGACTCTGTTAATGAATGCTAACCTTAGTAATTTTTTTAGAAGGTAGTCATCAAATATTACATCCTCCACAAGTTCATAATCGTGATCAGCCTATCAAGTGAAGCCATGACATCAAAATCACAAGCAATAGAGAGAAATTTTTTTCATTGCAAAACTTACTTTTGATCTGCATAGCATGCTGAAAACTAAACCTTCTGCTATGCCATAAGGATTTCCATTAGTATAAACCTGCATTCGTGTCACAATGAGCTTTAGTTATCAAGTAATAACCCCCGTTCGTGAATCCACAGTTGCTCTTCCCGCAGCCATCACTACTCTTCATTGTAAAAATTCAACAGTATAAGTTCACTATAAAATTCACTTGGGATTATTTTATTATCTACTAGAAAATGTTACACATCAAACTCGGATACTGCACAACCATATAAGATTTCATAATAAAAGCATGAATTCTTTGATCATAAAAACCCAAGTTGCTAAATTTATATGCTCAATATGGTAGCACCCAGAGCATAAATAATTACTGATTTTATACAAGAATAATAAGAAATAATGCTTACACTGTGAAATTTTACTATAACAAAAGTTCCAGCACGCCCTCGAAGCTTTTGTGCTGCAGCTTCTCTACCAACTCCATCAAGTCTCTCCCCTGATATTACATATATGAGAGTTGGAAAAATTGATGATCAAAGTCTAAAACTATTTTTTCTGCATTTCCATTCTCTTATGAACAAATATTACTCAAACTTCACACTATAATTACTTTTATTTTTTCATTACAAAGAGGCTGAGCAACCTAAAGTGGCAATCAAAAAGACGATAATGATAGAGAATCAGCACAAAGCATAAATAAATGCTAGAGTACCAGAAAGGACAAGTTAAGAATATATGAGAACCACATGAATAGAAATCTTTTCACAATTAAAAACTTGATTTTCCCTTCTACAGGTGATTTCAGTACTAGAGCATGTCAATGCTAATGGGATGAGACAAGACTGAGATTAAATATTCATATATTAATCAAGCCATTTCAATGAATCAGCTTCATCATATATTGTTTAATAAATGAAGAAACAATAAACCAAATTCATGAAAGGAAAGACACCATACCATTGATCTCAATCAATTTATCACCTTCCCATATGCCAACACGAGTAGCTGGGTTACCATCTATACATGACACAACAACCTGCACATAATCAATTCAATTGAGAAACAAGATACAATAACATGAGAAAGAAAAACTTGATAATTAACAAAGAGATGAAGATATGATTGGTAAAGTTTATAGATGTAATTCACCAACCAAATGACCCGTCTTTCGTTCCACGTTAATAAATATTCCAACTCCTTGCAAGTTTCGATCACTTCCAATTCTAAAACTCTGGTATTCCTGAAATTGGAAAGCAACAGTTAACCCATTCGAAAAATGTTCAAAACCTTAACTGAATTAAGCAAAAACAATTTAAAGAATAAAACCTTGGGACTAATTATCCGAGTAAAGGGATCCCCTAGAGACTAAAGCATTGCACTGATTTTGGTATAAGCAACATCAGCAGAATTCAGGGGAAACATTTCCACCATAGCCTGCTGCAACTTCAAATCCTAATCTGCATAATTAAAAATTAAAAACAAAACATCAGAACATAGCATTATGAATTACTATAAAGTGATTATCTACAAATATGAAGCATAGAATTCAAAGAAGTAAACCTTGATGATTAAATGTAGGGTCAAAAAATGCCTCTCTGATTAAACCCCATGCCTCCAAAAGCGTTCTTTGAACTGTATTAACCTAGCAATTGAATCTCACTTTACTCAACAATTACAAGCAAAAATCAATTAATATTACAAGTAAAAAAAACTAGGATTACTTCACCAGCGTAGGAAATAGGAAAAGCTACCATTAAGGACTCCGCGAAAGGCAGAGAATCGCAGCAGATAGAAAAGAGAGTAATGGTGCTGGCGGCAAAGCCAAATACGGTTTTCCTGAACGATCTGACAAAATCAAGAGAAGTAGATTGGGGTTTGGATTCCGATTTGACAGAGGCATTACAGGAAGCAGAGGGGAGAGTCAAACTCCATTTCCTAGAAGAGTTGATGAAGCTTGGAGTTGGCTTCAATAGAGGTATAGCAGATTTATATAAAAGAAACCACGAAATGAGGGGGAGGAGATGAGAGAATATTGGTTATTTATATAATTTTTTACTGAATTTTTAATTTTTTTTAATTAATTTTTTCTGTCAATTAACTAGCGAGAGATTTCCCGCCCTTCAAGTGTTCACTATTCATATTGTTTTTTGCAACGGTTAGGCTAAAAGTGCTGCGATGAAAGTGTATTTGATCAACAAAAATATCTATTGCAACACTTTTAAAATGTGTTTAGAAAAATCCATTTTTCATTCAAAAATCGCAACACTTCAATGCAACACCAGCCATTCTGGTTGCGATAGGTCATCTATGGCGTAGTGATAAAGCGGTAAATAAATGCGGAAAAGTAAAGATTAAAATTACAAAAACTCGGGGGATGCAACCACCCGCCTAATCTATTAATTACATTTCTCAAAAATATAATTGAAATTGAGATACCCGAAGGAAAAATAAAATTCTAAACATACATCTAATTATAATCTACATGCATCTACAAAGGTTAGCACAGGGTATAACACACCATTTACACATATGTTAGATTTGATTTTGGCGAGGCTCGTGTGGCCTAATTAAAATATCGACGACTAAATTTTCTTATTTAGAAATAAAATAATTCATTTTATTTACGTATATGTTGGTCATTTTTATTTAGTGAAAATAATCGCATGGTAAAAGGTGAGGTCTGTTATCCGGGAATAATTTTTATTCTCTTCGTGGAGGTATTTTAACATGTATTTCATAATTAAATAAATAAAAAAAACAATTAAAAGCATGAAAGGAAGTTACATTATGACAAATAAATAAATGAATAAAAAGGTTAATAAATATAAAGGAATAAAATAAATCCTAGGTCGATGACGAAAATCGAGTTCGTCTCAGTATTTAGGAGAAAAAATAAATATAAAAATATATTACATAGGAAAAAGCAACTCTAAGAACTCAGAGGGTTACCCTTTCGTTGCAAATCAACATCAATAAATTTGCTTGATCTTTGGGAGTGCTCATCGTTCTTTTTTATTTAATTTGTGTGAAAATATGTTATTTAAATCCTAAAAATATTCATACTCAGGCTCTAAATTTATTTTAGGTCCGAGAATATCTGAGGATTTTTGTGGAAAAAAATGGAACAAAAAAAAGATTTGAAAATAATTAAATTCGGGGTCCAAACTTGTTTTTTACCCAAATATAATCAAAGATATCTTAAAAGAAATGTAGAAAAAGTCAGAATTATTTTTATAGAAAAATATTTTTTTTTTGTAAAAAAAAAAATTTCCTCCATCTTTGTCAAGAGAAAAAAATATTTTTTTCAAATATTTTTGGTATTTTTGTCTCCCAAAATCGAAAAAAGGCCCCCCTTTTTATAGGGGTATTCAAAGAATCCCCCTTTTATTGGGGACTTCTGGCGAGCCCCCGATAGAAATGGCTTGCCTATGCTAAAGAAAATCTCAGATTTCTTTGGGCGAAAAAACATTTATTATTATTTTTAATTTATTTTTAAATATTATATATATATATACAAATTTATTTTCTTTTTATTTTTCTTAAAATATATACATATATTTTCTTAAAATAAAATTATTTAACTAAATTATTTTAGACCTTTAAATATTTATTTATGTCCCTTTAAAATATTTTAAACCTTTAAATTTTCACTATGAGGCTTTTAAATATTTTCCTACGACCTAAACATTTATTTAGGGTCCAAAATATTATTTTTTTTAACAAGAAGAGCTCCCATTTGAAGATCATCGGATGGTCAAAAATTGTGTGATTCAAGGATAAAAATCCCGAAAAGCCTTCATCATCGAACTCGCGAGCTGGTACAAAATCTCATGCTCATAGTTGCCCCTCGTGTGATCATCGTTGGTTGTATAACGAGTATGATCACACGAAATGGAGCGTAGGGGTTGAGAATATACATGACCTGTGCGGCTGGTGACTTCTTTGTCCTGGATCGGTGATGACGTGAGCTTTCCTTTCTGGCATCGTGTCCTTAGGAGATTGTTCATTTCTTTCTTCGGAATCCCTTGGTGGTTGATGCCCCTTGCTAGCGGTTCGACCGTTTCTTTCTCCGGCGTCCCTTTAGTTGTCGGCAATCGTTTCTTTCTTCGGTTGCAGTATTGTGTACCCCTTGTGAGTTGACCTTTTATTGGTTTTGATTGTTGGAACTACCGGAGCAGGGTGCCTGAATCCATTTCAAAGGCAACCCCATTGAGATAACCATTTCGTTCTTCTGTTATGTTTTGAATTTCCTAGGTAGGATGTTGACTTACTTCCTATGATAAATCAGAGAAAAGTATGATGATAATACATTATATGACGCATGTTTTAATTATTTGATTGAGTTTATGCGAAGCAAAAATTTTTGCTCATTCAATCAAAAATTAAAACATGATGAAGAAATGAGTTTGATGAAAACTCGGGGATCACCCGAAGATTGCTATGTTGTTTTAAGAGGCTTTTGTGATCGTGATGTTGCAATATTACTTGAACGGGACCTAAGTAGGCTTGAATTGACTTTAGGCTTAAGTGGGCAATCATCCTTCTTGATGTTTGCAGGTTTCTCAAGTGGGGGTGGAGTTTCTTATTTACCAGGACAATGTTACCCCGATTTGACATCGTCTTTACCTTTAAATGACGTGATGCGAGTGAAATGATGCATGATTTTATGTATGAATAATATTTATTATATGATGTATGTTCGTATGTTGTAGGGGTTGTGGGCTTCATTCATTAGAGAGCCTTCTCTTATGCTGGTGCATGGTTGCCCCTAGGATTTGTCTCGTTGGAAATTCCATGGATGACTTCCTCAGAGCGACGATCTTGGGTTCGTTGAATCAGATTCGAGTTCAGAGCTTGGATCTAGTTTAAGGAGGGTATGGATGAGTTGTTGATCCTGAATTGGAAGCTATTTGCCTGAAGTGTTGGAGGTATATGATGTCACGTACCGTTCCAAGGACGAGATGATGAATTTGATATTTCTTTGGTTCTAATTTCTACATAGATTGCCCTTATGAGTTTTCAATCTATCAAATTTTATCTTAATTTTTTCCCGGACAGCCCTTTCAGGTTTTCAATCCAACAGACTCATTATTTTTTTTATTTTTGGATGTTTACTTGCGATATTCTACCATTGGCATGCAAACAATCAAAATAAACATATGCATAAAGATTCAGCAAAAATGACAATTCATTAATAAACTTAACATGGGTATAAATGTTTCAAATGTTTTGACTCCTGCCATCAATTAACCATTTTAGGTTTTCTAACCAATGTAGTTCTCTTGAAATCCTAAGTTTTGCCTGAACCGCCTTTTCGGGTTTTCAACTCAACGGACTATTCTCCTTTTGTTTTGAAAATATACCCTAATTTTTGCTCAACTAACAAAGTTTAATTGATAGGCTAATTTATTTTTTATTTGTACTGCTTTTTACCAATTTATTTATTTCACCTATGCATGATATCAATTATGCAAGACTTGGTTGATTCGATAGATCGATCGCCAACCATGTCCACAACTTCAATTGTTGTCTCGTTCAGCATTTATGATCGATTGGTTGGTGCCCATACCGTTTCGCTAGCTTGAGGTATACGTGATGATAAGTCTTGATAATCAACATTTCCTTTGGAGTTCATTTGTTCTATGTCGAGGTTAGAAGCCTCGAACACATTGGGTGTATCAAGTGTAGCTTGATTCCATCGGGGGTGAACAGTTTACATTCCATGATGTTCCCTCGACAATGTAACTATCAACCCATAAGTGTTGGTGAGCCATGTGATGGAGTTGTTGATGTGCTTGACATTGCGCTGGTTGTTTGGCTTCAATTTGCTTTGTTGACTTTTGGGCCTTATTTTGGCTTTGATCATTTTGATCTTTGCGTGCTCCGTTCCTTTGATTGACTTATTTAATAGTCAGTGGATTTTTCGTGCTTGGAGATCTTTCTATCGATCTTCCGTCTTTCAATTTGCTAAGAAAAATTTTTGTTTTCAAAAGCATCAGTTGACCAAGCTAAAACAAAGAAAAAACAAAAAAAAAATCATATTCATATACCATTCAATGGCTTTTTTTCCACTTATCATCTAAGTCATGAAAACAATGTAACAACCTACACAAATTGAACATGACAGAAATCATTTCATTCTTTAGTTATAATATGGCCAATTTAGTACAATAGTTGGCATATTAAATGAATTAACAGCAAGTAAGAAAGTACAATAAAAATGTCATCATCTAATATTTTAAAAAGAAAAAAATCAAATGCTATTCACTCAAGTTAAATAACTGAGGAAGAGAATTCATACATAGAACTTTGGTATTTTTAGCCAATTACCTTATGACTAAAAGTTTCAGAAATTTACCTATGACATAAAAAATAGCCATTCGGATGTCAACTAGTTGTAATCACAAATAACATATATTTCAGTACCTTCACAAGAATTTGGAGTCAGTATCTCTAACTTCATGACAGAATACCATTAATTATTTAAGTCAATCTTAAACGGACTGACAACTTTATACTAATTGTCTCAATTTCATATATATACACACACTCTATCATCACCAAACATTTTGCATTGTAACATTTAGCAAACCACTAATCATAATAAAATTCATACCAAGCATTTCGGCCGTAAAAAATAGGTACTTACTGTGAAAGTAGATGAATTTAGCTCACTTTGCTACCCAATAAGCCATCCAGGAAGGCGTTTCTGCTTCTTACTCCTTGAAGATTTCACTATTCTAAGAGTTAGAGGTAGCTGTTGCTCTTTGACGTGTTGATTCTGAATCAGGGGGGAAAATAAGTACACAAATAATCATGTATCATTTTTCATAATAAAAATTGGACAAAGATAATTAGGCATGAAAGAAATACATGCAAGCACATGTTTTGACTACATTACCATGAACTACTAAAATCATTTGCTGCCTCAGAATTATCTCCACAATCAAATTCCGGTTCATCGACAATAAAAACTTCATCATCTTCTAGCAAGTTAAGAAATTCAGCATCTACATCTTCAAGGTCAACTATCATCCGTTGATTCAGTAGTATTCACAAAATTAACATTGACATCTTCTTCTTGCAAAGCTTCAGTGGTAGACACTATAGAGAAAATTGAGGCACAGATTCTGACTCAAATTAAGGCTCACGTAATGGAGCTTGACCAGCATTAATATATGGATTAATTTCGTTTCCATAGATTACAAATCAACATTATTACTGTACTATAATTAAGAAGTTTACATACTTGTAATTACAGTATATATAGGATGCATTGTAACCATGGAAAATCAAGCAAAAAAGAATTACAATTCTCTATCTTCCATATCAGATTCTACAATCTGTTATCTAATTATAACATGGTACCAGAGCGTAGGTAATTCCTATATTCTATACACAATGTCTGCTTCAAACAAAATATCAGCCGAAGATGAAGGTGTGAGCTTGGAAAAATTGATCAAATTGCTGCAGACGGTCAGTGTATCAAAAGCAAGTAATCTTGTTTTAGATTCAACTCAACCTCAGATTGGGATCAAATTGAACGATCACAACTACCAATTATGGGCACCATTGATTGAAAATTTCATTATAAGCAGAGAAAAGTCAAGCCACCTTACTGGAAAACCGCCCCCTCTGGCAACCGACAGTCCAGAATACTCTCATTGGGCAGCAACAGATGCAACCGTCACCGGGTGGATTCGCCAGAACCTTGAACCACAACTCATGCCGAACTATGTTCGATACAAAACAGCGAAATCATTATGGGATGGAATTAAAACTACGTACACTAGCGGAGGACAAAGTTTACAGATTTATTATCTCCGAAATCAAGCAAATCTAATCCGCCAAGGATCATAAGGCATTGATAATTACTACAATGGATTACAATCCATATGGGCAGAAATAGATGAAAGGAAACCTAACCCTATGACATGCCCAAACGATATTGACACTTACAATAAGTTGGTACAAGAAGAAAGATTATACCAATTTTTGGGAGGCTTGAATGAGGATTTGGACTCTATCCGGAGTGAGCTTCTTTCGATGGAGCCACCACCAAACCTGGAGACAGCTTACTCTACTATCAGGCATGAATCTGTCAGACGCCGTATTCAACTAGCCCCAAGTTCAAACAGTGAAGGTATTGGGTCTGGTTTTGTGACGAAAGGCAAATTTTCCCAATCCACTGGAAAATCTTCATTCCGGCAAGGAAGTAAGAAGGGTAGCAGAGGAGATGAAAAGGCAGGACTCAAATGTGATCACTGTGGCGGCACCTGTCATACACGGGAATCATGTTTTGAAATAATCGGCTATCCCGAGTGGTGGGATTTTTTGAAAGCAAAGAAGAAAGGAGAAACAAGTGGAGCCCATGCCGTAACCACCGGTAGCATCCAACCAAACCACCACAGCAACATAGTTGGCCATGGAAGGAGCAACGGAGAACAGGGCAGCAACGTTGCAAACAGTGGCGATGGAATTGATTATGGCTTTGCAGCTGCTGCGGTAGGAGGAGGTACGATGACAACCAACAGAATTACACCACCGCTGAAGATGGAGACAGCAGCTCCGTCGTCGGAAAAGAGAGGCAAGGGGCTAATGGTAGAAGGTGGATCGACGGCAGAAGGTAATGGGTTAGGAGAACAAAAACCTAACCCACCAAATTCATACCTCAATTTACCTAAATGTCCTCTTAATATGTGTACTTCTAACCCAATAGGTTTACTTGAATCTAAATTGAGCCCATTATTTTATGATTGTTGTTCAATTAATAAAAACTGCGTCACTTGCTCTGAAATAACCCAAAATGGACAAGTTTTTTATACCCCAAGTGGAACTAAAAATCAAGATCCACGATGGATATTCGATTACGGGGCCATAGTTTCTATGACCTTTGACCCAACTGATATTATTATTCCTACCAAAACTCATAAAAATTTTGTCTCCAATGCGACAGGAGGAATAAGTCCTGTCCAAGGCGGAGGTACTATCCAATTATCCCCAAAATTACAAGTCACAAATTGTCTTTACGTCCCTGATCTCTCTTGTAAATTACTTTCCATCAGTCAAGTCACAAAACAATTGAATTGTATAGTTTTGATGTACCCTAGCTTTTGTTTATTACAGGACATTCGGACGCAAGAGATAATTGGGCGTGGTTCTGAAGAGCGGGGGTTGTACTACGTGGAAGATATATGTACACCAGGACAAGCGCTCTCTTCTCAAAACTCTTCCGAGCATGATTTTTGGCTATGGCTCCGTTGGTTAGGTCATCCCTCTTTTCAGTATCTCTGTACCTTATTTCCAAATTTGGCTTAAAATAAATCACAGTTTAACTGTGAATCATGTGTAATGGCTAAAAGCCATAGAACTACTTTTAAACCTTCAATAAAAAAAATCAATCGAACCTTTTGCACTTATTCATTCTGATGTATGGGTCCTGCACCAAGTATAGTATCGTCGAAATTTAAATGGCTTGTCACATTTATTGATGATTGCACTAGAGTCACTTGGGTATATTTTTTAAATCATAAGTCAGAAGTTGCAGAAAAATTTATTCTCTTTTTTAACATGATCAAAAACCAATTTGAAAAAACTATTAAGGTGCTTAGGTCTGATAACAGGGGAGAATATGTTAACACTAGTCTTAACCAATTCTTTGTCTCCCAAGGTATAATCCACCAAACCTCATGTCCCCACACACCCCAACAAAATGGAGTTGCTGAACGTAAAAATCGTCACCTTTTTGAAACATGTCGTGCTTTACTTCTCGAAGCTAATGTTCCAGCCCTTTTTTGGCCTGAGGCTATTTCAACCTCAGTTTACCTAATAAATCACCTTCCATCTCGAACCCTTAACCACAAATCACCTCTCCGAACCCTATCCCAATACCACACTATTCCTTCCCCTCTCTCCTTAACACAAAGGATTTTTGGGTGTGTTGTCTATGTTCACATACCACGACCTCAACGAACCAAACTTGACCCATGTGCTCGTAGATGCATCTTTATTGGTTATGGGATCAATCAAAAGGGGTATCGCTGTTTTGATCCTCAAAGTAACCAAATATACACTACCCTTGATTGCACCTTCATTTAATCTACTTACTTTTATCCTGTGTCCAACCTTTGGTCCAAGGGGGAGAAAAATGTAGAAAGGTCCCATAGTTGGCTTGCTCCATACCAAGAGGAACTTGAAAAAGAACCAACAGTGAATGTTGATCTTCCTGTAGTACCAAATACCCGCTTGGAAGAAACGGCTCCATCTCCTGCTATGAATGATACCGAGGTAAATTCCCAGAATGATTTACCATATGACATTGCTACTGAGCCCATACTCACTTCTGCCCCTTCTATTCATGAAACTAACCCGATTATTTCAGAACATAGTGATGCGGAGAGCACTTTACTTGAAAATACTGGGGTTTTATTTTTTTCAGGTGAACCTAATCAAGGGGAAGAAGTGCACCACCCTTTGCCGGTGCGCCACAATTGAGGAGTTCCCCCACAAAAATTCTCTCCAGAATATAAACCTCGAAGGTCTAGATATCTAATAGCAAATGCAATGGAGAGTACAAACATTACTAAGTCAGTAAAGAGACTACGAGAAAACTTGTATGGTGAACATGTCCCTAGAACCGTACAAGAAGCCAGGCAACATAAGAAGTGGATAAATGCAATGGAGATTGAGATGCAAGCTTTACAGAAAAATCATACATGGGAAAAATGTCAACTGCCTCCGGGGAAGAAATCAGTAGGATGCAGATGGATATTCACAATAAAATACAAAGCAGATGGCAGTGTCGAAAGATACAAAGCAAGGCTGGTAGCAAAAGGCTATACTCAGACCTATGGGGTGGATTATTCAGAAACCTTCTCACCAGTTGCAAAATTAGACACAATCAAGTTCTATTCTCAATTGCAGCAAATCGAGATTGGCCACTGCATCAGTTTGACGTAAAGAATGCATTCCTACATGGTGATTTGTCAGAAGAAGTTTACATGGAAGCTCTACCAGGATACACAGACGATTTTAAATAAGGGGAGGTGTGCAAATTGAAGAAAGCTTTGTACGGACTTAAACAGTCCCCTCGTGCATGGTTTGGGAGATTTTCTCTCGCTATGAAGAGATATGGATATACACAGAGAAACTCCGATCATACTTTATTCCTAAAGAAGAAAAATGATAAAATAGCATGTCTTATCATATATGTGGATGACATGATCATAACAGGGGATGATGCAGCAGAGATTAAAGAGCTTCGGGAAAACTTGTTCTCAGAGTTCAACATGAAAGATTTGGGAGGATTAAAGTACTTTCTTGGAATCGAGGTTCTTAGCTCACAACGCGACATCTTCATATCACAGAAGAAATACATACTAGACTTGTTAGTAGAGACAGGACTGACAGATTGCAAACCAGCGAAGGTACCTGTAATACAAAATCATGGATTAGATGTGGAAGACAACTCTGGGCCCACCAATCAAGAGCGCTACCAAAGACTCATCGGAAAGCTAATCTACTAATCTCACACAAGGCCTGATATAACATATGCAGTTAGCCTGATAAGTCAGCACATGCACAATCCCAAAGAAAAACATATAGAAGCAGCACTCCGTATAGTGCGATACTTAAAGACCAATGTAAAAACGGGAATTCTTTTTTGCAAAAATGGACATTTGGAAATAGAGGGATTCACACATGCAAATTGGGATGGATGCAAAAAGGATTGGAGGTCCACATCTGGGTATTTCACTTTTGTAGGAAGAAACCTAGTTACGTGGAAAAGTAAGAAACAACAAGTGGTGGCTTTATCAAGTGCTGAAGCAGAATTTCGTGGGATCGCTAAAGGGATGGTAGAGCTTTTATGGCTTCAAAAGTTGATGACTGAGATTGGTTTTCCCCCCATCAAGAACAATGAGATTGTACTGTGATAATAAAGCTGCAATTCGTATCTTGGAAAATCCAGTACAACATGACAGGACAAAACATGTCGAAATCGATCAACACTTTATCAAGGAAAAAATAGAGAAAGGGATTGTCAACCTTCCATTCACCTTATCGGAGGATCAGGTAGTCGACATTTTAACCAAGGCGGTAGCTGGGAGGATCTTTCATAGACATCTTGACAAGTTGGGAATGTGGTGCTTACATTCACCAACTTGAGGGGGAGTGTAGAGAAAATTGAGGCACAGATTGTGACTCAAATTAAGGCTCACGTAATGGAGCTTGACCAGCATTAATATATGGATTAATTTCCTTTCCATAGATTACAAATCAACATTATTACTGTACCATAAATAAGAAGTTTACATACTTGTAATTACAGTATATATAGGATGCATTGTAACCATGGAAAATCAAGCAAAAAAGAATTACAATTCTCTCTCTTCCATTTCAGTTTCTACAATCTGTTATCTAATTATAACAGACACTTTAAAGACACCCCGTGGCTTAACTTTACACACAACCATCCAATCATTCATATTTGTTTACAAACTAGGATATGACATGTAATACACTTGTGTTGCTTGCATCGCTAATGCAAAAGGTTCAAATTTGTTGAGTCTTCTGCTTGATTAATGTCTACTAACTTGTAACGCTTATGACTTTCATCCCAACATTTTCTGTCGGGTCAAACTACTCACATATAAAAAATAAGTCTTTTTTATGGGTAAACCAGAATACTCAATCTCAACCATCTCATCTATCAACCTATAGTGATCAACTTAGAACCTACTATGCAAACTCCGTTATTTGATGTCACTTTAAGTCAACTATGTGATTTAGTGTGAAACTTGTATCTATTAGTAAAAAACAGGATATGAACCTCACACGTCTTAGCGGACCGCAAGCTAAATCACATAAAAATTGATTACGGGACTATTACAATTTACTAGCCATTCAAGGACACATCTCACAATTATGACTACATTAATTTTAGAGGGCAAGGAGTCTTAATAAGTTCAATACGACACTTACACGTTCCAAGAACCAATCAGCAAAATGTTTTTCAACTTCTGATCGAAGTATCCAAGATCAGGAGAAATTTCTTGTAAGTAATTCAAGTATTCCCTAAGGAAGATAGAAGTTATAGATTCTTTAACAGATATTTTTAAATGTCTACTTATACGTGATTTGCAAAATCACAACTGTATATCGGGTTGGACTTCTTGACAATTCAATAGGACATATGTATGTGCTGCCTTTAGTTCTTCTCGACTCAACCATCAAGACGTTAGCTAACCAAAGAATCGTCCTAGATGGATAAACTCCCTTCAACCAGACCCACAACTCCCCTATCATCATTTAGAGACACCTTAGTGGCACGAGTATACACATTGGCCTCGAAGTAATACGAGCAACATGTCGATGTTTCTTCAACTAAATATGCATTTGAAATTCATCCTTCGACCCTTGCTTTATTCCATACATTCGATTTAATGGGTGAGGATGTTAAATGCCAATTGGAAACTCGCCCATAATAGAATAAAAATTGTGCATCAGAAATTAAATAAAAGTAGATATTGATTTATTTACACTCAATTATTCACTTTTGGAATTTTAACTTATTCTTCAATATTATAAATTGATTACTGGGACAATCCTACAGAATTTAATCCTTTTTAATTAACTTGCATTTTCCTTTATCGTCAAATTCAAATTTGCACATGGCTAAGCTAATGACTCATTTTGTACATTGCATAATTTTTTAAAAAAGCTATTATAAGTGTTTGAAGTTAATAATTTGTATCAAGTCAACCCATTGTATTACAAATCGAAACACTAGGGACTTGTTTGGTTGGCGAAATGAAATAAAATGGAATAAAATAAAAACTGGATAGTGAAGATGATAAATATGGTGAGTTTTTGTCTAGATTCCGACATCGGAAGTAATAATTATTATTTGTTACTATAGAATTATAGAATAGTTATTCCTTCATATCAAAGAGAAATATTTTTTCATAATTTATATAACCATTTCTTCTGATATCGGAGTCTATATGAAAATGTATTATATTTGCCATATTTTCCATTCAAAATCTATTCTGTTCCATTCCACGAGCTAAAAGAACCTTAAAAAAATTTCAAAGAAGATGAATTGGATATAAACAACAAAATTGAGTTGATTATGAAAATAGTAAATGAGTTTGGACAAAAAAAAGATAAGTTTTGAAATTTTTTTGAGGAAAGGGATTTGCATTACTAGAAAAGAGAAGCGATACAATTAGGAGGGTCGGATGTCCACTCCCCCTCAGAAGAGTTCAAGTGAATATTCCTCACCAAAGTGTGAGCTAACAAATTGTTACCTCTAGGCACAGAACTAAAGAGACACGAAACAAAAGTCTGCACTATCGCTTTACAATCCTCAATAATAGAATAAAAACAAGAAAAACCCAACTCTGAAGAAGTAAAGGCTTCATATAAAATCCCACAGTCAAATTCAACGATGACCTAAGTGAATCTTGTATTCTTTAGCCACGATAATGCCTCACGAACAAAAAGAGCCTCTCCCTTCGAATGGACACATTTGGAGTCAAGCGGCCTGACTTTGCACCAATAAAATTCCCATCAGGACCTCGCACCACAAAGCCAAAGCAAAAAATGCTAGCTTCGGTGAAAAGGGCCGCATCCGTGTTACATTTGATAAACGGAACAAAGGGAGGCTGCCACAAGCTGGGATAAGAGGTATTGATCAAGCCGAGGTCACAGTCATCTTGCATACGCTGCTGCTGCGAGCCCCCGAGAGCCTGCTGACAGCATTCCTCAACCGAGAGCCACTGCTGTTGGAGAGCTAAGGTATAGTGACGGATGGCAGCAGGTTGGGGTGTAATATTCCTCCAAAAAACTTTTTTCCGAGCGTCCCAAATAGCCCAGAGGATGAATATGACCTGCTGTACAAGATCCAAGTTACCATTAATCAACAAATCACGAACAAAATGCATGAGGCTGATTTCCGGAGGTATCACAACAAGGGGAGCAAACAAAGGCCAAACCATCTTCGCAAGACTACAATGTAAAAACAAATGCGATTCCATTTCGGTCGCAATGAGACATAACGGGGTAATTTTGTTCAACTAAGTTGCACCGATGGGCTATTCTCAACTGAACGGGGAGACTTCCACTAATAATTCTCTAAATGAAAATCTTAATCTTAAGGGGCGAATTCAATTTCCAAAGTTTGTTCCAAGGAAAATTGTTCGATCTTTTTTCTACTAATAATATAAAAGTTCTAAATATGAACAGGTATTGTCAGTACCACTTATCAAATAAAAAAATGATGATAACTGCAAGTATGCAGTTGCGATGTAGTTTTAAAAGATATCAATCCCACAGGGAAGGAATTTGGTTCAAAATATCAAATAGAGTTACCGGGATGAAAGAAAATATAGTGATTTGAAGGTTTTGAATGGTAAACTGATGAATAGACAGATGCATGAACAGATTAGAGAAGATGCAAAGTATATAGATATTCCCTAAGAACAAGTATAGTAGAGTAAAATATGCAAAATAATCAAAGTTGTTTTAAGCACTAGATAACTTCAACAAACT
>CATIWQ010382501.1:0-22227 GCA_949673415.1 Euphorbia schlechtendalii
AGAAACCTAATTCTAATCCAACTTTGTTGAAATAAAAATGTGAATAGGAGTCTACAATGAATATAACATTTTTTTGAGCCATAAAAAAAATTAGGATTTTGTTTTTCTTTTTCTTGGAGTTTTCTATGAAAGTTCTTCGTCTCTACGGCTAGCACCGGTCCCAATCGAGAGTAGTTTGTGCACGTGAGATTGGAGAGCTTCCAATTGCGAGCTTCACGACATCCGTCTCTTAAAGAGACTATCAAGTAAGTTTTTATCTGTGATATAATCCTTTTTAAACCCTATCAATGGTTCTTGAGAAGATCCTATTAGAATTCGAGAAAATATTAACCGGTAATTCCGCCGACGCGGTTATGTTTTCGATGACAATTCCCTACATATTACACTGGCGTCATTGGTTGTAAAACTGATCTCCAACAGCAAACCTCTGAATCGAACCATCAACAAATTCCAATTTGTTCTTTGACATCAAAGCCATACGCATATTCCTAGCCCAACTGTGATAATTCCCACGATCAAGAAGGGGAGTAACTAACACCAAAGACTTTTTCTCTCAGGTGCAAGTAAAAAGGACAATTCTCATCTATTCTTTGCTGATTTCTAGCTGCCATAACTCTTCTAACACAAGAATTAAAAACTTCAAACGTATAATTGCAAGAAACCCAATTTTTAGGTTAAAAACGTCTAAAACCAAAAAATTTCTAAAGAACCCCAAGAGAAAACCAATTCAAGGAAAGAAGAGAAAGAAAAGAAAGCTTCGATAACCAAAACTAGGAAAAAGAGTAAAGAAACCAAAAAATAGCAAGAACGCCCAAACCAGTAACAACAGAGTGAGGAAGCGATTTAAACGAGGATTGATACTATGTTAACACAGTGAATCAAAAGACCAGAGAGAGAGAGAGAGAGAGAAATAATATGAAACCGTTAACAAGAAGAAGAGAGCATAAAAGTTTACAGAGAAGTTCTCGATGAACTAGAGAAGAGGAAGATGAAGTAACATTTCCTAACTAATTAGCTTTTATGCTAACAGACTTCTAACGGATATATAATATGCTATAGGGGTAATTACCTATTATACCCTTCTACAAATACCGAATAAACTATATGTTACAATATTTTATAACTCATATATTATTCAGGTTTTGACTTATCCTTTACCATTCAACAAATTATGTTACTTATTTTCTTGTGAGTTTGACTACATAAAATATATAGTGTATTCAAAACCAAATCCGATAACTGTAGTCTCATGCACGTTACTTGACTGGAAAATTAGTAATATCCATTATCCGCATCGAATCATCATTAGTTTATAAGCAGCAACATACATTAACCATTTTTATTGATACTCCAAATTGAAAAACCAATTAAAAATTTATAGGCTTTTATTTCGATTTTCTTGAATGCTTTGTAATGTTTTCCTTTTCTCTTCAATAAATAGAGATCGATTTGTCATCTTAGTTGGAACATCTTTGTTTAAGTGAGATTTGTCTTTCAATTTTTTTTAAAGAAATTAGCATGTAATACTTGTTAGTAGTACATTTCTTTAATTTTGTTATTATCATCCACTAACTTAATTAATGAACTGGGTTAAACATTAATAATCATAATTGTTTCTAAGATAATAATATTCTAGCCATTAATTAGTCCTTATGTCTTGCTTGCAAATACTAATTTAATTTCTGGAGACATTTATCAATTATCACCTTCATATTCAATTCTGTGAAACGTGTATGATTTTGTATTTCTCCATTTAACTTTTCTCCATATTATTGTAAGATTGAGATTTAAATTTGTGTTATATAATCAACATCATACTAAAATTTAAACTTTAATTTATAGCTGATTTGAAATTGTTTTCTCATATCCAAAAAAAAAATTTGTCATGGAATTTTGTTGGGATCCATTCACTTCTGTCTTGAGATCTCAACTAAGAATGATCAAAACCACCTATAGAAAAAAAAATCGAACTGTTAGCTTAATCAAAGGATAGCCAATAATTTATCCCTAAAACTAGCTTTGCTAATAAATTCATGAACTAATCCTTTCTTATGTAAGTAATTTACGGTAAAATGCATCAACAGCTCCCTCACCTTTCTCCAATCCACTTACTGCCCCCCTATCCTTTAAAGGGCCCTGTAACTTCCTATCCTTTTAAAAAGTGCACCTCTTGGCTCCCTCTGTCCGATGTGGCAACTGATGTGGCATGCGCTGGCTTGGGCAGCGAGTGTTGACTTTTTTCATCTTCTTCCTTTGAATTTTCTGCAAATTTTGAGGATTTTCCTTTACAAGTTCTTTATTTCATCAAAGTGATGAGATTTTTAACAATTTTTTAGATAAAGATTCTTCATTTTTTCACCGGAGGACTTAGAGAAGCAAAGTTTAGTAATTTTCGTGAAGTTTTGAAGATTCAGTGTTTTTCCGGAAAATTCTCCGAGAAAATTCATGCATTTTCCGGGAAAACCCCAAAATTCATGAATTTCGGGAAAAAAAAAAATTCAACATACCTCTTTACTTTTCTCTATCATTTTCTTTCATTTTCTCCCAAAAAAAAAAACCAAAAATAAAACAATTAAAATGACATTTATACTAACTTTTCCAAATATATATAGGTTTGATGATGAAATTAGTGTTTCGATTTGGTTTTGAGAAAAAATATGGATTGATGAAGAAGATGATATGAATGTAAATTTGAAAAATTAAAGGGCTTTAATGGAATTGTTTTGGGCACTTTTTTGTAACTTTTACCCTTCATGCCACGTGTCAGTCTACTATTAGGTAAACTTTTCAACCTTTTGCCATGTATGACGAGTGTATCTCACTCTCTGAATTGAGAGTGGTTTAGTCCAATTAAGGAAATTGGGAGGTGCACTTTTTCAAATGAGAGGGAGCTACGGGATCTTTTTGAAATGATAAGGAAGCAGTAGGTGGATCAGCGAAAAGTGAGGGAACTATCGATGCAATTGGCCGTAATTTACAAATTAATCCTTTTATCTTGTGCACGTTAATTTTTAAAGATATCACATGTCTCTGTAAAGCAAAGGTGACTTTTATATGAAAATTAAGTGATACAAATAATAGGCTTAAATATACTAAAATATCCATTCCAATGTTTAAAACAGACCATCTAAGGCCATATATAAAGTACTAGAATATGCCAATTTATCTTATAATATGAAATCCAAACATTCATAATATAGTTCAGCTTAATTAGAAAGTAGTTCACCCACAACAAATATCATAGCATAAATAGATTGCTAGTTAGATTAATGTATATATTCATGTTTTATGACGAAACCACAATAGAATCCTGACCTTTTATTATGGTTGCATTGATTTCTGTCAATTCATAGTCTTAGTTGAGTCGTTTCTAATTTTCCAATAACCTTAAACCCAAATAATAATAGTTATATGAAAATGTACACTTAAGACACACTATCGTACAAATATTTTATGTTCTTTTTATGTGATTAATTTAATTTAGCATACTACAGTGTATAGACAGACCATTTCACTCAATTCTCAATTAATACAATACCAACCATTTTATATTTGTCTTTTTCTTTAAATCTTTTCATTGCCTCGACCAACTTTTCTATAAAGCAAAACATGGCAGACTAAAAGAACTGTTGCAAGCTTCACTCACGATTGGATTAATGGCTAGTCTGCAACTCAATCACATTTCTTTCTCTTCTTATCAATCTTATATTTCAAGTAATGCTTAGTTTAATTTAGTGTTTGTTAGTTTGTCTTTCTAACATTATCTGTTTCTGTTTTTGTTTTTGGACTCATGCATCTGTTGGTCTTCCTTGTTCTTGTCTCTTCTTTGTAATAAACTCAATTTCACAGGTTTGTTTAGTTGACAAGATTCAAATTAACCCATTTTCATTTAAAGCATCTTTAATCCGTTACTGGAATAATCATATCTCTAATTCACACCCTAAACCAGATTTTCTCCTCTATAAATCGTCTCCCCTCTCCGCTGCTGACTCAGCTTTCTTCACCAAACTCGCCACCAGCAACTCAATTTCTTCTGATTTTTATTCTTTCTGTTATTTAGCTAATTTGTACTGCTCTTTTGACTCTATACCTAGTTCCGGCACTAAAAAAGATGCTAGCTTTGCGCTTTATTAGACATGTAGTTTATAAATTATAATTGTAAATGTAAAAGTAAGCTTAATGAGAAAACTAGCCGTTGTATAGATAGAGGTTAGTTTAGGGATTTACCTCTTTTACGGTTATAACAGCTAATGTATATAAAGAGCTGATTTACCTTCCATGGTTGATAACTCTCTGTATTCTTCTTTATCAAATGAAGTTTATTCTTTCTCTATCTCTCTCTTTTATTTGTTAAATCGCACATGGTATCAGAGCGGGTTGCTCGTTTCTCTTTAGATTCTTGATTCCTCTATTTTCTTTTCGGTCTTGGAAAGCTTCAGCGTAGCTAGTAATTTGATTTCTCAATTTTCTTTTGTTATTGGCTTGTAAAGCGTTTGTTTTAGCCAATTTTTGTTGGTTTTGAGTTCTTTCTATAGGAAATTTTTCTTTCTTTGTGTTCTTGGTTGAAAATAGCGAGCAGAGTGCAAAATCGAGCAATGGATGAGTCAAGTCCCTTTCACTTACATCCAGGCGAAAATCCATCTGTGGTTTTAGTAACATCGCTTTTAGACAGATCCAACTATCATTCTTGGGTAAAGAATATGAAGATGACGTTAACTTCGAAGAACAAATTGAATTTATGGACGGTACGATTCAAAAACCTGCTGCAGGAGATCCTCTTTTCAACTCTTGGAAGAGGTGCAATAACATGGTGCTCTCCTGGATTATTAGATCATTAAGTCTTTCAATAGCTCAAACATCTGTAAGTTTTAATACCGTAGAAGAATTATGGGAGAACCTTAGAGCAAGATTTTCTCATTCGGATGCTTATCGCATTGCTGACTTACAATGTGAAATTTATACTATAGCACAAGGGGATAGGATTGTTACTGACTATTTTGCAATTTTACAAACATTTTGGGATGAGTTCTTGAGTCTAAATCTATTGCCTAGGTGTGTTTGTGAGGGGTGTTTCTGTGATGTAGCACAGACTTTAAGGAAAAAGCAAGAGTTCAATCTTGTAGTTTATTTTTTAAAGGGTTTCAGTGGTTCTTTCTCTAATGTGAAATCACAGATCATGGCAATAGATTCGTTGCCTTCTATGAACAAAGTCTTTTCCTTGTTATTACAGTTTGAAAAGGAGTTTCTTGTGACTGATAAAGATTTGGTTGTAAATCAGGACATAGCTTCTTTTGTTAAGAAAGGGATTTCTATTGGAAATAGTTTTGCCGAGTCTAGTCACAGGGTCACTATAATGGGAATAGTTTCAATAATGTTGGTTTTGGTAGTAATAATGGCCAATTTAGAAATCAGGCAGTGTCTAATCATAGGGGTTATCATAATGGTAGTGTTTAGGGTTTTGGCAATAGTCAATTCTTTAATCAAGGATTACAATCTGGTAGTAATTCTGGAAATAACCTTAGTGGACAACATCATTTTGGGTTTAGAAGGTAATTTGATGCTAAGAAAGGTTTATGTACTTTTTGTAATGGAAATCACCTAGTAGTAAATTGTTGGAAAAGAAATGGATATCCTCCTCATTTTAAGTTAAAGTTTAGTAAGACAAACATGGCTAGTGTTAATGAAGATTTTGATCATATTGATCAAGATTCTTATTGTAATGAATTTCAAGATTTTGGTCAATCACATGATCAGTTTGTTGCAAAGATCAAAATCATAAGTAATCATGTTTTCATTTGAGCAACTTGGACAGATTGCAAAATTGATTCAAGCACAGGTGGGTGCGAATAATAATCAACATAATGTTTTGGCAGCATCAACAAGGGTAATGCAGATTACTAGAAATGATAGCAATCAACAACATGGGGAATATGCACTAGAATTTGTCAATAATGCAGCTACAGGTATGTCTAATTCTTTATCTATTGATTGTTGGATTGTGGATACTAGTGCTAGCAATCATATATCAAATTGTTTAAAGTTGTTTGTTAATATTAGGAAAGTTGAAAATTGGAATGTTTTTTTCCAATCAACTTGATGTTAAAAGCAACACATATTTAAAAGCAACACATATTGTGATATTCATTTTAGAAAAGAATTTATTCTATTTTATGTGCTTTTTGTTCCTTGTTTCAAATATATTTTGTTGTCTGTGATAAAACTATCAAAATCTCTTAAGTGTGAAATGATTTTCTCAGCTACTAATTGCATAATACAGGACATTGCTACCAAGAGGAAGATTGGTTCAGCTAATGTTCAAGATGAGCTATATTACTTAGATAGTACTGTTTTTACTAAATTTCAAAGTACTGTTAGTTTTTCTATTTCTTGTAATAAGGATGAAATTTGACATTTTAGATTTGGGCACTTATCAAATAAATGACTATCTGTTTTGCATAAGAAATATCTACATATATTTGTTTATTCTGATTATGTTTGTGAAATATGTGCTAAAGCAAAACAAAAAAGGCTTCCCTTTTCTAGTTCTATCTCTGAATCAAAAGAACCATTTGAATTGGTTCACATAGACATATGGGGACCTACTGCCATTTTAGTAGATGGTTATAGGCATTTTTTACTATTGTTGAAGATTGTACAAGGTTCACATGGGTGCTTTTTATGAAAAACAAAAGTGAGGCAACATAGTAAGTACCAGAATTTTATAATATGATTAAAACTTAGTATAATAAAGGTACAGAATTAATTAGGACTGACAATGGACCAGAATTCAATATTAGAAACTTTTATGCTGCAACGGGGATTATTCATCAAAAGTCTTGTGTTGAGACCCCGCAACAAAATGGGACTGTTGAAAGAAAACATCAACATATTTTAAATGTTGCACGAAGTCTAAAAATGCAGACTAATTTACCCTTAAATCTTTGGATTTTTTTATCAACCGTGTAGTTTATATTATAATAGGATTCCAACTCCTTTGTTACAAGATATAAGTCCATATGAGAAATTAAACACAAAGGAACCTGATTATAGCATGTTTAAACCTTTTGATTGTTTGTCTTTTGTAAGCACTCTTAACAGGAATAGAGGAAAATTTGACAGTAGAGCAGAAAAAGGAGTATTTCTTGGTTTTTCTCATGGCATGAAAGGTTATAGAATTTTACTTTTCGAAAGAAGAACTATAGTCATATCAAGAAATGTTAAGTTTCATGAACAATATTTCCATGTCTCGAAAAAGAAGTTACTGATGAAAGTAAAGTTATAGCAGAAAGTGAAAAACTAGTCAAGATTAATACAGATTGTGATAGGACAGTCAATAAAAACAATAGACAAATACAACAACCATCATATCTTCAAGACTACCATTGTTATTTAATTAAAAATGGTACAGCTGATATAATGGAGACTGATAAAGTCCATCTTTTGTCTACTTTGTTAAGATATGAAAACTATCTAAAACACATAAAACATATCCACTAGTTATTTCTGCAAAACAAGAACATAAAAACTATGATTCTGCCTCTAAACATAAAGAATGGGTTGAGGTAATGGAAGCAGAAATATAAGCATTAAATAAGAATGAAACCTTGGAAATTGTTTTTTTCCCCAAAAATAAAATACCTATTGGATGTAAATGGGTATATAAAATAAAAAGAAAGAGTGATAGGACAATAGAGAGATACAAAGCAAGATTAAAGGGTACACGCAACAAGAGGGAATAAACTATATAGAAACTTTTTCACCTGAGGCAAAGTTAACAACAATAAGACTATTATTAGCCTTAACAGCACAAAACAATTGGTTTCTTAAACAGTTGGATATTAACAACGCCTTTTTACATGTCTTCACCTCAAGGAATAAAGTCAACTACAAACAATGCAGTTTGTAAATTAAAAAATCACTCTATGGCCTAAAACAAGCCAGTAGGCAATGGAACTCTACCCTCACTAAATCCTTATTAGAAAAAGGTTTTTCACAATCTTCTGTAGATCTATCTCTATTCACTAAAACTACTAAAGACGCTTTCATAGCCTTAATTTTTTTTATGTAAATGATGTTATTCTAGCTAGTAGTACTGAACAAACTATTCAAGAGGTAAAATAATATATGCATCTTTGTTTTAGTATAAAGGATCTTGGTAAGTTAAAGTTCATACTTGAACTTGAAATTGCAAGAAATAACACATGTAATCCATTTATATCAGAGGAAGTACACATTAGAGTTATTAGTAAAATATGGCTTTTTGGACAGCAAGCCCTGTTCAACTCCTATAACTATGGAATAGCAAGATAGTGAAACATCAAAACTGTTAGAGGATAATACAAGTTATGGAAAACTTGTAAGAAAGTTACTATACCATACTAACACAATACCTAATATATCCTTCTCTATCTAGCAACTATCTCAACACATGGAGTCACCAAAAGAATGTCATTGGGCAGCTGCACATAGAGTTCTTCGATATCTTAAAGGAAAGCCTTGTCAAGGTCTGTTCTATTCAACATCAAAAGATGATCAATTAAAAGCATACACGGATTCTGATTGGGGTAATTACAAAGAAACAAGGAAATCGATCACAAGATATTATCTTTTTTGGGGAATTCTTTAGTTTCATGGAAAGTCAAAAGATAAAACACAATCTCCCATAGTTGTTCAGAGGCTAAATAAAGGGCCATGGCCACAACATCTGCCGAGATACATGGACTATATACGTATTAAAAGATTTGCAGATTCAACATTGAAAACCTGATCTACTCTATTGTCACAACATATTAGCAATTCATATAGCCAAAATTTCTATGTTCCATGAAAGAATAAAACACTTTGAGATCGATTAGCACTTTATTAGAGTGAAAGTCCAAGATAGAGTCATCCATCTTATGTTAATATCATCTCTAGACTAGCTAGCAGACATGTTTACTAAGGCATTAACAACTCCAACATTCAACAGATACATGGAAAGATTAAAGTTATTTTCTATTGGATGATCTCCATCTTGCGGGGGGATATTACACATATAGTATATAAATTATAATTGTAAATGTTAAAGTAAGCTTAATGAGAAAACTAGCCATTGCATAGATAGAGGTTAGTTAAGGGATTTACCCCTTTTACGGTTATAATAGCTAATGTATATAAAGGGCTAATATACCTTCCATGGTTGATAACTCTCTATATTCTTCTTTATCAATTCAATTTATTCTTTCTCTGTATCTCTCTCTTTCTCTCTTTTATTTGTTAAATCGCACACGCTTTACTCCGAAAAACGCTTCTCAAACTACGACGGGTCGAAACTTGGTGGGGTTGAATCGTTCAAGAATTACTTCAACGGGTTGAACTTAGTCTCTAACACTTTTCTTAAGTACAACAATGATGCGATTGGGCATAGCGAGGGGTTCAACAACTATACTTCTGATGGCATTGTGGCTATTGCATACTTTAGAAACTACGATAGTGGCTCCACTGGTGGATCCGGCGAGTTCAAGAACTACCACGACCAAGTTAATGTACCGAGTCTCCAATTTACTACTTATGACTTGGATGGAAACAATCATAAGCTTGTGTTTTCAAGCTACATAGAAAAAATAAATTTCAGGTCTGATTCATTTACTAGCTACGGTAAAAAAGGAAATGGAATACCTACGGAATTCATGAACTACAGCAAAGATGCAAACATTATTGAATCAACATTTACAGGATATGGTGAATTGGGCAACGTAGCAAATGATTCTTTCACCTGCTACGGTGTTTCCGACAACAACCCACATAAAAATTTCAAAAATTACAATACGAGAGGAGACTCTGCTGTTGATAGTTTCTCGAGTTATAGAAATGGAGCCAATGTGGGTCAGGATTCATTTCAACCTTATGCAAAGAATGCAAACACCGGAAAAGTTAGTTTTTCAAATTACGGCAAAACGTTCACTCCTGGAAATGACACGTTTGAAGAATACGGCATAAGGTCTAAGGGATTCACCACCAACAGGTTCAAAACCTACGGTCCAGATCGACCATTCAAAGATTATATTAAGGGCACCACATTTTCTAGTTACACTAATTCCACTATTACGTCTATCAATGGCAGTTTCCTAAATAAACTATGGGTGGAGCCGGGAAAGTTTTTCAAGACTCAATGTTGAAGGAAGGGAGTGTAATGGTTATGCTTGATATCACCTCACAAAATGCTGAAAAGGTCATTTTTACCCTGATCATTAGCCGCAAAATTACTGTTCTCGTCCCTTGAAAAAGCCAAGATCATGGAGATATTCATGCACGGGAGAACTCAACCATTAAGCGTGTGATAGAAAATGCGCTCTTAGAGTGCAAGAGAGCGCCTAGCCGAGGGGAGACAAAATGATGCGTATCATCTATGGAAGACATGGTGGACTTCGTGGTCACTATTTTGGGGACCGATGTGGTGGTTAGGAGTATGGAGATGTAAGTGGGTCAAGTAAAAATGTAATGGTCGAATCACTCAAAGGGGTCAACGGTGGAAAAATAACGAAATTAGTGTCGTGTCATCAGAGTTTGTACCTGTACTTATTGTATTATTGTCATTCGGTGCCTAAAGTGATGGTTTATGAAGCTGAAATTGTTGATGTGGAGAGTAAGGTGATGATTAATGTTGGGGTTGCAATATGCCATATTGATACATCGGATTGGAGTCAAGAACATGGAGCGTTTGTAGCATTGGGGTCAAGTCCTGGCCAAATTGAAGTTTGCCATTGGATATATGAGAATGATATGACTTGGACTGTAGCTGATCTGTGATTATTTTGATTTGTTGGTTTGTTTTTCATTGATGGAATTATGTGCTTAGTTCGATACATTTGATTTTCGAAGGAAACTAGTCATTTCTAACAAACCGAGTCACGGATTTGTGTCCTTAATTATGGGTAAATAATGCCCTTTATTTGTATAACAATGATGTAATTCTTATGATGTAATGCAATTTAAACAGCATCATTCCAAATAAGAGTCATCTAGATAGATGTATTTTTGAAAATATTGTTGTTGAGGAAATAAAATTAGCTTACACATTTCACATATAAAATTTATGAACGTTATGCATGAAATTAATTGAATTACAATAAAAAGGAGCATTGTCATGTGAAAAAAGGACATTGATTTAGGGGTACAACTTTACTTGTTAAGAGGTCATAGATTCAATACTTAAAACGTATGATTTTTTTTTTTATTTTTTACATAGTCATATCATTACTAGATTACAACATAATCCACTCACCAATAGTGAGAGACAAAGTTATGGAAACTTTGAACAAAAAATAAACTTGTTGGCCCCATTGGTTACAACGATCTTAGTCAGAAGCGTTAACGACTTACTTTAATTGTGGTTTGCAGATAAATTTTGTCAGTCTCTATTTACCTCAGCAATGTTGACTGAGTTTACACTTAGAAAATAAACACATGTAACAAATGAATGTGTGCTAAGCAAAATAGCTACAAAGTAAATAAAAAGATAGAGTTAAGAGAGAATACAAACAACAATTTATATTGTTTTGGACTCAGCCTACCTACAGTCCCAAGGTACCTTTCCTAAGTTTTAATCCACTATTTATCAACTCTTTCAACTAGGCTGAGAAGTCTTCATAGGGGTAATTACAGTAAGTACCTTCTAAGCGATAAATCTCTAGCAAGATTTGAGTACTCTTCTCAATCTCAAAATCACTCACAATTTTTCTAAAATGGGATTTAAAGAACTCAACTTATAAACTGTTGGTTCTTTTTACAAATCTAATCAGATTCTAATTCAATGATCTAACTATCCCGGAATGCAAGAGCACAAAGGTTCCTAGTGATTTGCTTCTTTGCAATTTGGGAATTCCTGGGTTACTAAGTAAAATCGACAAAGCTTTAACACTTAGAAAATCTATGTGTATTCACCAAGTTTGAATTGCAACCTTCGTGCTCCTTTTATAGGCAAGGGGTTGAAGTAGCCGTTGAAAACTTGTCATCCATCTTGTTTTAATATCTAATTTATCTTCTCTTCTAGTCTTAAAAAATCTTATTTTTTGAGGCAGATTTGAATCCATTACGAGACAGATTTGTAGCCGTTAATGAGCGAGATTAATTCGTTAATCTATGAGATTAAACCGTTGATAAAAATATCACAAAGTTTCAATCTTCCAATTGATTCTTTCATGCAAGAGATAGGTGTGAACTGCTACATGGTTTCATTTGATTTTCTTGAAGTATTGAAGTTGGCAGGTTGGCCTAGTAAATTTTGAAATGCAACCAGATAGTCTATTTTACTTGGATTTTAGCATTATCAAGTTGACATTTCGTACTAACAGCTTTACCCCTAGACCGGTCACATAATTATTCCTTTTTTTACTTTTTTATGCCAGATCATCTTTGAGACCTACAAAGCATCACCAAGGAATATTCTTTCCAAAAGCAAGGGTTAAAAGCATACAATATTATCTGTGTTAATTCAAGTTACTCTGCTTATAATACAACAATAACTTTGATGAGTGTTTTCATATTTTAACTCTGCTGAGTAAACCTTTACTCAAAAAACTGTATTAATTGTTTACTTAAGTAATTTTAGGACAACAAGACTAAACTAAAATCTATTAAAGACAAATAACCATCTACATTATTGACTTAAGATTTGGTTTCCTTATTTTTATCATTCTCAAAAACCTTGACATAAGATTGCTGAGTAATTCTTAAAGTTGGGTTCAACAGTCTCCCCCATTTTTTAGTAAATGAAAACCATATAGTAGCAAGCACTATTTGAGTAAGAAAAAAGAAAAAGAGTTACCCGGATAGAGATAAGACTCCTCAATGCTGAGTGAACTCCCTCATACTAAGTGAATTAATTCTTCTTTAGATCCCATTTTCAACAATCACCAGTCTTATTCTTTTTCTTTCTTATATATCTGTAAAATCACAAATATCCATGAGTATCCAACTCTTGAAGAAATAGTACAACAGTCCGTACACATGTCATATTTGTAATGCTCTCCTTAGAAGTCAGCTGATGAATTATCCTGAGGATGTTCAGCGAGTCTGAATCATAAATTTTTCTTTTTTAGAACTCCAGGATTGTATGAATCTTGGGATTCTGATTATGGAAAGTGTGAGTTATGTATTGTATATCCTTCGAGTCTTTTGCATTAGCATTTAAGAAGGCCTCAAAGTTATTGTGAAGGGTGTTGATATTGCTTTTTAATTAAGATAGTAATTGGACATGCAAACTTGTAGGGTGGAATTTCAAAACTTAAAGTTAACCCTAAAGGAACTCCTAAGCATGTCATGATTGATATAATCTAAGTTGAAATGTTCCATAGATGCTCATAGGTTTATAAAACTTAATAAAAGAAACCTAGCGTCTAAGTTAAGAGCATTACCAGTTGATGTGTGCCTTTCCTTTGGTGTGGTGCTCCGTTAGAACAAAGGATAGCACTCTGTTAGCACTGTTAGCACTAGCCTCCAAAATAGAACATCCTTTATGATTGATCCACACGGGTCCTAACCGATCAAAATATCCCGTTGAGGAAGAACTTATTGGTAGACAGCAGTTGCTAGACAACTCGAATACCAACTTAAAAATATAACTTAGAAGGCTCTCTTCAAAATAAGAATAAGCATTCAAAAGAATTCTTGAAAAATTGGAAAAACTCGTGGAGGATCTCGCAAAAATCTCACGAAGAAATATGTCAAAACCCAAAAAGAAGGTTGAGCTGAAGTAAGTTGAAAGGAGGGGGTGAACCACTATTTATAGTAGGAGGGGAGCAAAAAGCTCTCCTAAAAAACAAACGTGGGATGGGAATATTCCCATCCCACACGTAGGTTATTGAGCGGAGCTCTAACTCCACGCGAGTCAACTAGCGTGCATAACCTGTATATGTGGGCTGTGCAGTATTAGGGCTTGCCTTATCCTGTAAGCCTGGATTGCGGGTCGCAGTGTTATACCTTCCCACCAGGCCCATGCAAGTGCTTCCTTGGAGAGCATGCTGCTTGCTGCCCGCAAGCATATGCTGACCTTGTGCTAGCGCATGCTAGCTGCTCACGAGCCAATTTGCTCACGGGGCAACCACGTAAGCCCCATCCGTGAACATCCCATGTTTGTGGGGCCCACTTGCAATGGAAAAATTTCCCTTTCTCTCCCCTGTGCAATTTTTCCAAAATCCCTCCTTAAAATTTTAATTATTATTTAATCCAACCAATTAATAATATATCCAAAGATTTTGACTTCATTAATATTTTTGGCATAGACCCAGTCTATATGTTCTTTACTTATTCTGGTAAATACCCAAAGTGTGTAACCTTATAGGATCTCGAAGTATAGAGCCGCTAGAGGTTAACCTAAACTTGGCTTCCCATCCGGGAACCTTTAGGCTCAGTATTCTAGATCAATGTGGAACCCGATAACTCTAGACAATCAAATGGGCTTTCTAGTAAAGGCGTATGATCCCCCAATACTCAGAACATCACGTGCTTGTGACTTAATATGGTTCTGTAATAGTAATCAATACAATAAACTCCTTCCATCAAGTTAAGTACCATCCAATTTATTGAGCTTGGATTAAGTGTTAGCTCATGTAATTGCAGGTTAATCAAAATAGTAATTGAACATGAAATGTTATAAGGTAGAATTTCAAAACTTTAAATTAACCCTAAAGGATCTCTTAAGCATGCTATGATTGATATAATCTAAGTTAAAATGTTTAATAGATGCCAATAGGTTTATAAAACTTATAAAAGAAACCTAATATATAATTTAGAACATTACCAGTTGATGTGTGCTTCTCTCTCTCTCTCTTGAATGTAGTGTTCCCTTAGAGAAATTTGGCAGAACTCCGTTGGCACTAGCCTCCAAACTAGGATAGCCTCTACTATTGATCGACACGAATCTTCACCAACCAAAACCTTCGTTGAGGTAGAACTTGTTGGTAGACAGTAGCTGCTAGACTGCTCAAAAACCAACCAAAAAATATTAACTAAGAAGGCTCACTTCAAAAGAAAGAACCTTCTAAAGAATTCTTGCAACGTTGGAGAAACACATGGAGGATCTCCCAAAAAAGCTTGCAAAGAAAAGATATAGAACTTAGAGAGAAAGGCTGAGTTGAAGTACGGAATAAGCAGGAGAGGGGAGGCCTATTTATAGGGAGAGGGGAGTGAAAAACTCCTCTCATTTAACAATGTGGTCCCATCCCACAAAATCGGGTCAGTCGCACAGATCCCTAGGACTCGCGGGCTGACCTACGCCTCCTTACCACAAGGCAAGCCCCAAAGGGCTTACCTTGTGTCACAAGTCGGGCTTGCGGGGGCATGCTCGCAAGCCTAATGTGAATGGATGACACGGAAGCGATAGGCCGAGAGCGCGTTGAATGAGAGGCGCGATCCATCGAGGTGTTTTTGTGAAAATAAAATATTGGGTCGGTGACTTGCAAAGTTTGAAAGAGAAAGCGAAAATGATTTAGATGATCACAACTCGAATCCACTGTCTCTTAGTGTAGAGTCGCCACCTGGATTAGCTCTTCCTGGAATTAAAATGTCTGTGAGGCTTAACGTCCGGGGGATAGTCCACTAAGACACAAAGATTCAGGTTCGGGATAAGTTGCTTTCTTCCTATTGGATCACATTATATTACATCTACAGAAAACTGTATTTCTTAATTGTGCATATTCAAAACCTATGTCATTTTTGTTTTTATGGTATAATTTACTGCGCAAGTGAAAAGCAATAAATACATACATATTGTAGTAAATAAATGCGGAAAAATAAATTAATAAATTACAAAACCTTAGGGGATGCAACCGCTCGCCCAATCTATTAATTGCATTTTTTTAAAAATTAAAATTGCAATACTCGAAGGAAAATGAAAATCCTAAGCATACATCTAACCTAATCTATCTGCATCAACAAAGATTAGCACAAGATATAGCACAACATTTGCACGTATATGTTCGATTTGATTTTGGTGAGGCCTGTGGCCTAATTAAATTATCGAAGATTGAAATTCTTATTTTAAGAGAAAAACTATTCATTTTATTTATAAATATGTGGCTCATTTTAATTAGTGAAAATGATCGCATGGCGAAAGATGATGTTTGCTATTCGGGAATAACTTTAATTCTCTTCATGGGGGTAATCTAACATGCATATTGGAGAATCTCCACAAGTAAATAAATTAAAAAGAAAAAGAAGGATGAAGAAAGTATACATAATGCAATAAGTAAATACAATTAAATAAAATAAACAATTTAATTAAATAATAAAATAATATAAAATAAGTCCTAGGTCAACACGAAGAATAAAATAAAGAAGCCACGAGAAGAAGCAACTCTAGGAACTTAGAGGCTTACCATTTCGGTGCGAATTCACTTCGACGTATCTGCTTGATCCCCGGGAGCGTTCCTCATTCATTTTTAGCTGTGGTTATTGTGTCAAAATATTTATTTGTATCCCAAAAATAATTAGACTCGGATTCTAAATTTGTTTTAGGTCCGAGAATATTTGATGATTTTTTAGAAAAAAATGAAAGAGAATTGATTTGAAAATAATTAAATTTGGAATCCTAACTTGTTTTGGATCCGAATATAATCAAAGTATTTCTTAAAAGAAAAATAAAAAAATCAGAATTATTTTGTCAAGAAAAATATTTTCTTTCAATAAAAAAATCCTCCCTCTTTGTAATTAAAAGAAATTATTTTTTTGTAAAATTTTTCTTGGTTGTTTCTTCAAGAAAAGAATTTTTTTGTTAAATTTTTGGTCCTTTTCACTGAAAATCCCCTACTATTTATAGGGGAATTTTTGCGAAATTTTCGGGTTTGAATTTTCTGGTGAGTGGGGTAACCTTGCCAGAAAACTAGCAAGGCCGGCGCTGGCCTCATCGAAGTGCGAGCGAGGCTAGTGAGCCTCGATTTTATTTTTTTATATATTTTTTTAAAAAATGATTTGATTAAATTATTCCAAACCCTTAAATTATTATTTATATCCTTAAAAATATTTAATGCCTTTAAATTTTCACTTTAAGGTTTTAAAATATATTCATACGGTCCCAAATATTTATTTAGGACCCAAAATATTATTTTTTTACGAGGAGAGCTCCCATTTGAAGATCATTTAGACAGTTGAAACTTGACTGATTTGAGGATTAAATCTCGAAAAACCGTCATCATCGAATGCGCGAGCTGGTACAAAATCCTGTGCTCACAACTACCTCTCGTGTGATCACTGCTGGTTATGTAACTAGTATGATCACATAAAATAGAGAGGAGGGATTGAGAATATGCGGTTGGTGACTTCTTTATCCTCAATCAATGATGACATGTCCCTTCCTATTTGGCATTATGTTCTCATGGGATTGTCCATTTCTTTCTTCGGAATCCCTTGGTGCTTGATGCCCCTTGAGGGCAGGTCGATCGTTTCTTTCTACGATGCCCCTTTTATAATTGGAAATCGTTTCTTTCTTCGGTTGTGGTCATTATGTGCCCCTTGTGGGTTGACCTTCGATTGGCTTTAACCATTGGAATTGCCGGAGCAAGTTGCTTGAATCCATTGGCGATCCCATTGAGATAATTGTTTCTTTCTTTGGTTATGTTTCCTTGGTAGAATGTTGACTTATTTCTTGTGACAAATCAGAAAAATATAGTGTTATTACATTTTATGATGAATGTTTTAATTATTTGATTAAGTTTATGCGAAGCAAAAATTTTTCCCCATCAATAGAAAATTAAAACATGATGAAGAAATAAGTTTAATGAAAATTCAGGGATGTCCCAAAGCTTGCTCCGTTGTTTTAGGAGGCTTTTGTGATTGTGATGTTGCAATGCTGCTTGAATGAAGCCTAGATAGACTTGAATTGAATTTATGCTTGATTAAGCCATCGTCTTGCTTGATGCCTACAGATTCCTCAAGTGGAGGTGGAGTTTCTTGTTTACCGGGGTAGTGTTACCCCAGTTTAGCATCGTCTTTACTTGTAAATGACATGATGCGTATACATGATTTTATGCATAGACAATATTTATCACATGATGTATGTTTGTTTGTTGTAGGTGTTGTGTGCTTCATTCATTAAAGAGCCTTCACTTGTGTTGGTGCATGGGTGCCCCTAGGATTTGTCTCGTTGGGGATTCCATGGATAACTCCTTTAGAGTGATGACCATGGGTTCATTGAATCAGATTCAAGTTCAGAGTTTGGATCTGGTTTAACCCTAAACCATGTTGGAGATGCTCAGTTCGATAGTTTGGAAACCTTTTTACCTGAAGTATTGCGAGGGAAACCAGAAGATATTCGTTCCTAGGTTCCAGAGGGTATAGATGATGTCATGTGTCATTCCAAGGATGAGATGATGAATTTGGTATTTCTTTGGTTCTAATTTGCATAGACCGCCCTTACGAGTTTTCAATCTTTCGAATCTTATCTTAATTTTTGCTTGGACCACCCTTTCAGATTTTCAATCCATCAGACTCATCTTTTCTTTTCTTTTTCTTTTATTTTTTTTATTTTTTTATCCCGATGTGAAGGGATGTTTACTTGCGATATTCTAGCATTGGCATGTAAGCAATTAAAATAAGCATATGCATAAAGATTCAATAAAAATGACGATTCATAGATGAAATTAATAAGGGTATAACTATTTCAAATGATTTGACTCCTGCCATCGATTAGCCCTTTCAAGATTTCTAACCAATGTAGTTCTCTCATTGTCCTAAGTTTTATCTAAGTCGCCCTTTTTGGGTTTCAACTCAATGGACTATTCTTTTTCTATTTTGAAAAGAGACCCTAATTTTTTCTCAACTAGCGGAGTGCTAATTGACAAGCTAATTACAAGATTATTTTTTTATTGGTACTGCTTTTATCGATTTATTTCTTTCACCTGTGCATGATAGCGATTGTGCCAGTCTTGATTGATTTGACTGATAGATTGGTTATCATCCATCTCCATGACTTTTTATCTTACTTAGCATTTCAGATTGACTGGTTGATGCTCATGCTGCTTTGCTAGCTTGAGATATATGAGATGATGGGAATTGATCATCAGTGTTTCCTTATGAAATTCAATTATTCTCCAATGATAGGTAATATTTAAGGGATCAAAGGCTTTGGATCCGGTAGCTTGATCCCATCAAGGGTGAACAGTTTATGTTTAACCGTGTAATGATTGGCCCATAAGTGTTGGTGAACCATGTGATGAAGTTGTTAACGTGCTCAACTATCTGACTCCTTTGTGTCTTTGGCATTGTGCCGGTTGTTTGACCCTTTTGGGGGAAGTTAACTTCAATTTGCTATGTTGACTTTTTTTCCCATTCTGTTTCAACCATTTTGAATTTTGCTTGATTGACTTAATAGTCAGTGGACGTTTCGTGCCCGGAGATCTTTTTGTCTATCTTACATCTTTATCAGGTAAATGCTATCAAGAGTCAAATCATTTCAACTTACTACAACTGTAAGGGATCCATTTACACCCAATTCAATTTCATGAGATGATGTATCACATGTGCTAAACATTATGCACATGTTTATGAGAATGTGTGATGTTAATCAATAGGATATCGAGCAAGTAAATAAAGTTTTTATTCAAAAAAATTTCAAAAACCTCATGGGAAAAGTTGCTAAAAAGAACTAATTTATTACATCATTATCCTACGGTTATCTTCCCGCTTTAGTGCGCTTTGGCAGGTTTGCCCCTGGATACGAAATGCTCCATCCTCTTCGCTCCGCCTTGTTAAACACTTCTTGATAGCTGGAAAAGATATCAGACCCGAACTTGCTTCTGTAAGATGGCAGAACACCATCTAGAAGTTTGTATATCATCTCGAGTAGGGTTAAACGAGCTTGAAGTCTGACTTGTGTGGCCATCTAAAGCTCATAGTAAGATTTGAAGCTGTCGCCCTGCTTTTGTCTTATATCCTCCAGATTTTGCATTGTGGTTTCCATTTGAGTGTTGAAACCATAATGCCCCATCATAGCCTGAGCAAGATTGTTCCAAATAGAAGCTACATTCAACGGAAGGTGACTGTACCATTCATTGACCGTGTGACCCAAGGTGATAATGAAAAGCTTAGCCATCATCCACTCGATTACCCTCAATGCCCACATCACTGTGTGGTAATGTGTTAAATGAGCATGCGGGTCTCTAGATCCCTCATACTTCTCAAATGGTGGTATTGCAAAGTTGGGTGGCAAGCTTTCTTAATCCCTGACTATTGGTTGCGTAGCGTATGTACTCATGAGATGGCCATAATGAGTGGCCAAGAATTGTTACCACAATTTCACCATACTTGGTTATCGGAGAATAGCATTCCGGTGCCTGGATAGAAACCATACTGACCCTGGGGAAAGGTAGTTCCCTTGGGAGCTACCACAAAGTTGGGTAACTAAGGGATAGCCTGGAATTGTGAGGCAACTAATTAGGAATTGGTTTTTGTGTCATTCCTTGATAAAAAGGCCCTATTGAGAATGTTAGAAGAATTGATTCTCGGATTGTGCTTGGAAAGGATTGGCAAAATTGTATCTTGGCTGACCAATTTGATTCTGACTTTGTCCAGCCCCCAATTGGTAAAAGGTAGCAGGAACAGTGTTATAAGCTGGATGCATGATAAGTGTATAATTACACATATTATCATTATAATTTTATACAATAAACACTATAGTTTGAATCATTTTTATACTTTATATAAAATATTTCACGGGGTATGTAGTTATTTTTTATGCAATTGCAGATACTAGGTAAATCTTGGGAGTAAAATGATAAAAAATGGAATTCTATGAAAATAGAGTGATAAAGGTGCAAAAAGATGCATGGAACTTAAAGATTCGACTTAGGATCGAAGCTGTCAAAGATCGGTGAAGTTACAAGGAGATTTTTGAAGAAAACTCCATTCACGGTCGCGACCTGGTCACTTCAGAACAGAAATCTGCCAAGAAAAGATTCACTGTCGCGAATCACATATCGCGGTCGTGACATGGATGGTTTTCTGGTATTATCTTCTTAACTACCAACTGCCAGATAAGCATGATCAACCGCCATCAACCGCTATCAACTACCAACGAAAAGACACTTATTATGAGTCAACCAATCATGAAAAGGTGCCTATACATTGTGGATTGAATCAAAGCCTCTCAACCAACCACGTTGAAGATATGCAATCTTTCACTAATGGATGTGACTCTTCATTTGGATAGACGCAACCCTTTGTGAGCACGGAATTTCGTACTATCTCGCGCATTCAAGGATGATGGCTTTTTCAAGATTTTATCCTCGAATCACACGATTTTTTACTATCCGATGATCTTCAAATGGGAGTATTCCATGTCGTTGTATAAAAAAAATAATAATAAAATATAAAATAATATTAATAATGAAAGAGACATTATCCCGATAGCGAGGTAGCCTCGCACGGAGGGAGCCTCGCGCAGAGGCAACCTCGCGTGGAGGTAACCTCGCACGGACGCGAGGGAGCCTCGCGCGGACCAGCCTAGTGCAAGGCAGCCTCGCTCGAGGGAGCCTCGCGGGGAGGCAGCCTCACGAGGAGGCAACCTCGGGCGGACTAGAGGGAGCCTCGCGTGAGGCAACCTCGCGGAGGCAAACTCGCGTGGACGCATGGGAGCCTCGTGCGAGGCACCCTCGAGAGGAGGCAGCCTCGCGTACACACGAGGAGCCTCACCGAGATTTGTTCCCGGCGAGGCCCTATATTTTGGATTTTTTGGGACTTTTTTCTTCTATAAATAGGCGGGTCTTTTCCAGTACACGGGGCTGAAAATTCAGAGAAAAAAAATTGTTCTCTTCAGATAAAAAAATATAAAAAATATTCTTTTTTTCTAACTTCTTTTTTCTTGGATCCAAAACACTTTTGGACCCCAAATTTCTTCATCTTTTACTCAAATTTCTTCATCTTTTTATAAAATTTCTTCATCTATTTCTTAAAAATTTCCTCAGATATTCTCGGGCCTAAAATAAATTTAGAACCCGAGTCTGATTATCTTTTTGGATAGATAAACAAATTCTTTTCCAACATAACCATTATTTTCACGTTAAATCACCATAACTACAAAAACGAACGAGAAACGCTCTCGGGGATCGAACGGACACGTCGAAGTGAATTCACACCAAAAGGGTAAAGCCTCTGAGTTCCTAGAGCTGCTTATTTCGTGTTCCTCCTTTTCTTCTTAATTTCTTTCTACATGTGAACCTAGGAATTATTTTATTTTATTTTAAATATTGTAATTCT
>CATIWQ010382615.1:0-24108 GCA_949673415.1 Euphorbia schlechtendalii
CATTGTAAGTTTAAAAAAAACACCGCATAACAATTAGTAGTTCAAGCGAAGGATGAAAAACTTTAACTCTATAAGTGAGAAGTTGAAATGGACACCAAGAATATAACTTTGAGAACTTGCTAGAAAATTGCATCAATTAATGTGTATGAGAAGTTAATCATCGTCACACTAGCCTGATTAATACATGCTTCAAAGAAAGCTTTGCTAGAGAATGATTCCTTATTCAGTACCAATAACACATAATATATGCACTTAACTTGTTCATTCAAGTCAAATTTGAAACTAAAATGATACGGTTAAATAGTCCACAACAGAAAACTGTAATTTTTAATCTGACAGACATTATTACAAAAACATGTACAATAAGACCTTCAACTTTAAAGAAATTCCATACAAAAAGTTCCGAGTGTTTTCATTGCCAATGCATTCAAAAAGAAAACAAAACTTAGTTAATCTATAGGTGCTTACATTGTCCTACTACCGAAATTCATTTTCTTATCAGAGGATTCTACATCATTCTTCAACCAGAAACAATACCATCAAATTGATATTATCAGTAATATCTTTTCAGCAACCATAAATATAAACACACAGCTAATCCAATCCCAATCTATCACATTACACACTAGAGACTATAATTATAAAACAATTATCAACAGTAAGATAATAGAATCATAAGTCAGATAATAAAAAAATACATTTTCTAAAATGCCTTTTGCTATGAACAGCTAAATCGATTTCTGTAGCATGAAATCAACTCCAAATCTTCAATTATTTGTATTTTTATTTTTTCTTAGTTTGCCAAGAAGGGAATTCGATTCCTAGAGCATTGATTGCATTTAAACAACAGCTAAACTAAAGAATCCAGATTTAAATCCCTAAAATTAAAGGACCAAGTTAATAAAAAGGAAAATCACATCACAAAGCTCCAATTCTTCTACTATATATCAAACCCACACAAAGATTCAATTCACGTATCAGCTAGTAACGGAAATTGATGAAAAGGAACAATATAAAATCATGTGTACAGAACTGAAACATCAAGAACATAGCAACTGAAAAAAATATCGAAAATCTTTCTAGGTCTGCAGTCTCGATTATTTATCAAAGTAAGAAGAAAAGTTACCCGTCAAGACCAGCCAAGTAGATGGTATTCGTATCCATCCAAAGCTTCACCGCCGCCATGCGAGCAACGGCAAGTGCATCAATCGTCAAGTTGAGCTTGAATAGTCCCAACAGCAGCGAAAACCGAGCAAATCCAAAATTCTTCCTCTTCCCCGAAAACTGCTTCGCAACAATGAGCAGAGGAGGAGGATGAGAGAGAGAAAACGACTATAAAAGAGAAGAAAAACTAACCTGAAAGTGGTTATCGTCGCCGGAAATTGGAGCTCCATCTCTGCCAAAGAGGGAAGGTGGCTGCAATGTAAATTAAAAGAGATAGGTTTTGGTATAGGCAGACCCTACGTTTGGGTATTACGGACCTCATATGAGAATAGAAAAATGGAGCATTTTCTGCATCGGTGGATGAAGAATCGCGAACATAATAATTTCTGGTTGATAAACATGAGTATTGAATTTATTGATTTAGGTACTGAAACTTCTTGTATTTGATTTTTTTATAGGACTTTAAACATATTAATTTGTACAAAAAATAATTTAATAATATTATTTGAATTTATGATTCAAAATAATTCACCGTGTCTGCTATATAGTAAAAAAAAACTCGTACCTTCAAATTTTATGTATATTTATGACCGTCCACAATACGTTTTTAATTTATTTTTGGAAAGGCATTGCAGACGGTTAATACATAATGACCGTCCGCAATACTTTTTTTTTAATTCATGGCATTACGGACGGTTGTTTCACAAGAACTGTCCGCAATTCTCAATGTATTACGGACTGTTCATTTGTAAAAATCGTCTGGAATACTTTTTTATGTATTACGGACGGTTGTTACGTAAAAACCGTCCGTAATAACTAGCTCCGCGTTTTTAATGAGCATTATGGACGGTTTCTTGTAGAAACCTCCCGAATAGTGCGACCCTATAGGCGCTTTTCGCACTAGTGTCTTATTGATTTTAATGGCTTCTACATCTTTCAAACCTAAAAAAAAACCCATTTCACAATTTTCCTAAGCCTGCTGATTATCCTAGAATTGTTCCAACTAGTTTCTGATGACTCCTTGATTTGTGGTATTATCAGAGCTAGCTGCAACTCTTGGATTTCCTAACCGGACCGGAGAAGAAACCAAAACTAAGCATATTAAACGCACTAAGGAACCTATAATGTAGATTAAGCTTGCAAACGGTAAATGTGCGTTGATTCGGGGTTTTCTCAACTGATCCTTGGAAGTGAATGCTCCGGTGAAGCCCCTGTAGCTCCCGTGTATGAATTAGATGACTAGGGAGGATACGTGGATGAAATATTTGAGTTCAAAAATCTTGAAAATAAAGAAAAATAAGAGTTTACCTGCATTTATTTAAGTCAGGTTAATTATTCAGTCAAAGGTAAATTTTAATATACAATAAAATGTAAAGTTTATGTACCATTATGTCAAGTTTTGAAATCTATATACCATTAAGTTCATATACCGTTGATGAATTTTAAACCATACAAAAGTTTATGCTTAACTATGATAATTTACATGAACCTCGTTTTTTTGTGTTAAGTAATATTTTACTTTAAACTAATTTTTTAATTAGCGGGGGTCGTTTTAATGCAAATGACTATTCCGTGTGCTGAATAACCACTTTTCACCGGTGTTTTAAAAAGCGCTAATTAGGCGGCCGAAGATTAATCGGGGTCTAGGTAAGGGATTAATCGGGGCCTAGGCGGACTCAGGCACTAGTTTGCGGGGTTTAGGACTAGGCGTCGTCGAGCGGCGACCCTCAAAATGGTTCCAAGACAGGGCCTAGGCGATGATTTTTAAAATAGTGCTTTTCATGTTAAAATATAATTTTTAAGAAAAGGATTGAATAAAGATTAAAGCAAATGGGTAACAATCGGGAGGCATTAAAGACCAATTTCCTCTTATCTCATTCAAAACAATAGCTCTTTCTAAAACATGAGCAATAACTAAAATTATTGAATGCACTTATAATTCATATTTCTGTTAAAGAAAAATGTAATCATCCGTGTATAATATCAAGATAACTTAATTAAAGTCGTGATGATTTCGTAAAAAAAAGCATTTCTTGTTCATATTTTAATAATGTGCGGTTCTAATACACCCCTTGAGTCCAAATCATTTGGAACGTTAATTATAATTGAGTGTCCCCACCATCGGGTTGCACAGACAACATTATTCATAACTTTAATCGATGTAAAAATATACATATAACCTAAAAGATATGCTCAGAATGAATATTTTTGCTTCATCAATAAAATGAATATTTCTTGCAACGATGCGAATTCCAATTATGCTCAGAATTTTATATGTATTATTAATGAACAATAGTATAATTATTGCATCAGAAACTGCTAATTTAGAGTGGATTATTAGAGATTACTGACTCAGGTTCTTAATATTTGTCGTTTTAGATTTTTCATCAAAACCAATAAAGTATTTAATGCATTATAAAATCACTATTTTATCCCTTTTACTTTATAATAGAATTCTCTCTCTTCTGAATTACCATCTTATAAATTAATCTACACTTAATCTCTTTCCTAATTAATACAAGGGTAAATTAGGAAAATCTTGTTACAAAGTACATTGATATTTTAAAATGACAAATATAAAGTTCAAAGTTTAAAATGACAAATATTAAGAACCGGATGGAGTAAATATGTTGTTCCCATTCACATGTTCCATCCCGTGTTCTATATTGCCAACTTGACATTTGGTCACTATTACTCGAGAAAAAGTGAAAATATGAGAAGTAATTTAAAAAAATGAAAATAAAAACTAACACATAATGGAAATGAAAGGTGAACAACGTAATTCCGATGATCGAAACTTAGAAAATTACAATCAAAGAAGTAAAAAACATCTGTAGGTGTAGATCTTCTAGTTTAAATGGGAAATAACCGGCTTATGGATTAAATGAATTTGGTGAGTGAGAATCAAAGTTTGGAAAAAAAATGATTAATACAATGCACGATAATGATCAAATTTCCAAAAGCAGATGGTGAAAAATCGAGCACTTTAACATCTTAAAATAAATAAAAGGAACGTTAATGGGTTTCATCTCTAATTGATATTTAAGTGGTAAAGTGGTGGTTTACTGCCTAATGATTTAGACTTTGTAATCCTAATTTTGCACTAGAACCACGTGTTTATTTGTGGTTAAACTGAATTTTTAAAAACTGTCCAAAACTTATGGCAGAGAGATACTACGAAAAGAGGAAAGAACAATTGGACGATCCACAACTGCTTTATTTCAAAAAGTTCAGTGCAAAATATCGAAATGGGGAAAGTTACACGTAAAAATAGATTTGATTGATTGAGATGGGTTCTCAACAATTAATTAATGCATGATGATTGCGCCTCTGCCCGCAGCAGGCGCACCGAGAATGCGACAACTTATATAGTTATGCATTAGTTAAAGTTGCAGTTATATTTATATGTATATGCAAAATATAAGCAAATAGTTAATTATGCAAATAGCTAGCAACTTATATCAGTTCCATTTTTTTTTTTTTATCAATTTAAGTGACATGTTGAATAAAGTAGTCCATACAATTTTAAGGCAGATGTTGCAGGAACTAAAGATAAACAGGTACTCCCTTCATTTCAAAATAATAATCATTATAGAATTTCAATGCACCTTTTTAAAAATTTTATCCATTTCACCCTTAATTAATGCATATTATAAATGACTAAAGAAATAAAATATCCAATCAACTTTCAAATTAACAAAAATCATAGGGGTAAATAAGTATTTTTTATTGCTTTAATAATTATCGTCTTGGTATTGGCAAATAACCTAAAAGCGATAATTATTTTTGAAATGGAAGGAGTATAAGATTAATCATTTGCATTTAACAGTGAAAGTCGATCATTAGTTCATAACACAAACTATCAACTTCTTTGTTTCTTCGAATTCTTTTTTCTTCAATATCTCTTTGTTGCAGAAGATCTCGATGTGATTGAGTGAAATCAAAGTCTCAACACACATAGTTGTCTCATCAATACTTAATAGTTAACTGATTTCTTCAAACTTGTCATCTCGATCTTTTCTAGACCTTACAATGTAATTCTGGTTACACAATATGACTTGAGTTCCACTCCTAGATATACATATTGGTTTAAAACTGTTTAATGCATCAAACGGGGATGCACACTTTGAACTAACACTAAGAAAATAAATCCAAACATTTTCCTTCAACATCCATGTCTCCGTAACATTCTCTGGTGTAAGAAGGGAAAAGGAAATACAAAGAAATCCTTTGTGTTTTAAGAGGTGTGCAGTTTTGAACGGTGAAGATGCAATCCGTGGTACTTTTAGCTTCGAAAACTTGTATGCTATTGAATCAAAAGTTATTATTTTAAGACTACTGATGTCCCTTGAAAGTGATCGTCCAGTTTTCGATGTTCCTAGGTCCTGCAAAACAAGTCTTCGGCCGGAAGTGGTTCCAGCGAAGACTCTCCGATGCTGAAGTTAGTCTTTTTAAGGGAGTGATGAGTGTATATTATAAGAGTAACAGTTACCTCTCTTGCAGATCATTATCTTGCTATTTATAGGGATTTATGTAATGATGGCTTGTGGGGTCCGCCTACAAGCTGAGCGCCAGTGGCAAGTCGCTTGAAGATCTTTTCAACAGTCAGAGCATTAAATGGTTCGTCCCTACCAGTCAGAGTCATATTTAATGTGACAGTGGAAAGAGAAGAAGTGCGCCGGGTCAGCGAGGGTCTTGTCGATGATATCTCAGTGCGAGCGCAGTGGGTAGCGCTAAGGGGATCTCGCTGTTATGCTGAAGTATTATCAGCGAGAGCGCGGTTAATAGTACTGATGGTATTTCGACTATAGGCCATTGCTAATGTTGGTTCAGCTTGTGGCTATGCCGATGGTATTGTATTTGGACCAAGGAGTGTTTTACTTGAGCTTTTAATGGGCCTTAATGGGCCTTGATATCAGGAATTCCCCCCAACGAGCCCAAGTGAAGGCCCTTTAGGGTCTTTGAAAGGTCTGTAAGGTTACCGTGGAGCTGCGACTGTTGATGTGACGCGGCCTTTCATATCCACCATTTCAGACAGTAATGATGACGATGCTTCATTAATGGGTGTGTCTCTTTAGTTTTCGCGTGGTTTGCTGTATATATTAGGGTGTGCGTGCCGCTGTTGTTCTTTTGCCTGAATTTATTTTCAGAGATTTTGTGCTGCTTATTTGCTTTCTAATATTTTCACCTTCGTCTGAGGAGTTTTTGTTAGCCGTCATCTCCTTTACTGAGTGAGTTTCCTTCCTTTTTCTGTTGAAAAAATGTCTTCAAGTTCTCCTGATGCCTACGCTTTAGTCCACCGTGCCGATTGCCGGCAACCAGTGGAGGAGCGTGATCCTTGTTCTTCTACTGCTATGCTGCCCTTTAGGGGCCTCGAGGCCACCGTTGTGGTGGAGGTGGTGGGGGGTGGTTCAGGGTCTATCCCGCGCCGCCAGGTTGCAGTGGGGGAGTCTTCCTCTCCGTTTCCCGCTGAAGGGGCGGATTGCCAAACACCCACTACCATCAAGAAAAAGGAGGCTAGCGAAATTTTTCAGCTATTAGTGGAGGCGTCACGCGGAGTTTTAGGGAAGGCACACAAGAAGGACGAAGTGATGTGGAATCCCCCTAAGGAGGACTTGGTGCCCGTTCTTTTTCAAAAAGTGCGCTAGGGATTCTGCTTCCCCCTGGATGCCGGGGTAGTAGACATTTTGCGCGAATTCGGTTTGTGCCCTGGGTAATTGCACCCGAATGCTTGGATTTTCTTGGCTGTTTTGGCACGAATGTGTCGTGAACTAGGCTTTACCCTGTCAGGGCGAGTGTTTAGACTCTTCTTCAAACCTCGCACTATGCATGCGGGAGCTTTCGTATTTTGGGGTAGTACAAGGGAAACCACACCGAAATCGTTGGAGAAGCAATCCCATGTTAGGGATTTTAAAGATAAATGGTTTGGGATTTTTCCATCCCCTGATAACGTAGAAAGGGATGCGTCGAACCCTTTGAAGGATGGGAAGTTTCCCTTCCATACCCGTTGAAATCGCAACCCTGAGGACCCCTATAATTGGCACCGAGCCAAGGATTTGAGCCATGCATAGTGCCAAGAGGTAGACATTATCCGCCTAATTCGATCGGGCATCCACTGTCATGTGGTAGAGTATTTACTTGGTCAACCCGATGGCCTCTTTTCCTAGATGGATCAATGTTCATCGCTTATACCAATTTGACTACTGAGGGTGGTGAGACTTCGAAAAACTAATTGTTGCTTCTTTTTATTTGTAGGAATGGCTCGTATTAGGTGGAAACCAAAAATTATTCCTGTAGTGGCAGCAACAAGGATGCAAGCTTCGGAGGTTGCCTCATCGGGGGCTGAGAGGGTGGCTATTGGTACGACATCTACAACAGCGGCAGAGGTGACGCCGAAGGTGGAGATTGTCGCTGGGGGCTGGGCTCAACAACTTCTTGAGCAGGGGATTTTAGATCCTTTGGCTGCTTAGCAGGAGGCCATCGGGGCATCGAGGGAAGTTGTGGTTATAGAGACCACTCTACCTAGAGCCATGACTGCAGCTGCCAGCCCTAGAGAACCTCCCCACAGGGGGAAAAGTCCTATCGCCCCCACGAAGGGTGTGGAAATTCGGGAGAGGGGATAAAAGCATCCCATTAATGATGGCGAAGCTGGAGGGAAATCCTCCAAAGGGAAAGCTCCGCTTACGGAGGAGGAGCAGGTCCAATGGGCCAAACACGATCCTCCGTTGGTACGTTTGATGACTAGAATTTGGCCTTCTTTTTGTGTATGTTTACGTTGCTTACTAAATTTGGCTCGGCTTCTTTGTAATTGTGGTGAAAAGTCCATGGGGAAGATGTGCTGCTGCTGAAGTCAAAGGTTTTAGGGGAGCTGGGACCCTACACCAAGCTCCCTAGCGAAGATGCGCGTTTCGGTGCTATGGGCCCTGCCGAGCTGGGGACCTATGTGGAGCAGTAGGTTTTGCTTGTAAGTACTTTCCTGAGTGTTTGGGGATTGGTTCGCTGGTCCTATTGTCATCACCTATTCTTGCTGTTGATTGTTGTCTAATTTGCCCCTGTTCTTGCTGTGAAGGTTTTTTCCGCTGCTCATCGGGTGTCGAAGGCGCTGGTTGAGGCACAGCGTCAGGTGGAGACAGCCTATGCCGCATCTCAAGGCAGTGCTAAGCGGTTGAAAGAGGTACAGCGAGAGCGCGATACCTTTGCTGAGATGGAGGAGATTACTTGGAGGTTGGGGGAGACGGGTAAGAAACAAGCCGCAGAGCTGACTCAAGCTCTTGCGGACTTGGGATATTCTGAAGGTAAGAGGAAGGAGTTGATCAACATAATGCGGGATTGGAAGAGAAGTATGAGGTGTCATTAGCCAAAGTTACATCTGCCGCCGATGTTGAGGAAAAGAGGCTAAAGGTACTGGTAGAGGATTTGAGGGTTGAGTTGGCAAGGGAGGGAGAAGAGAAAGTGAAGGTGATGAAGGATTTGGAGAACACGGAGAAGGGGTTGGGATATTAGAGGAATAACGCCGAAGGGAAGACCGAGGCTTTGCGAGATCATTAGCTTAAATTTGAGCGCCACAGAGCCAAGTATAAGTTGAAGGTGAAGCAAACCCGCGAAGGCTGGTGAGGATATCATCTTAGCTATCAAACCGCTTTTCTTCGCAAGGTACATGTCAAGTTTCCTGAGGCTAATATTGACGACCTTGCCCAAATAGCTCCGCCAAATGAGCCCCTTGACCGCTTGTAGGAAGATGAGCATATCTTTGGGCATCCCACACCAGAGCCCTCTTATTCCAATGTATCCTCCATGGTGATGGATGAGGAGGAAGTTCAGTCATGATAGCCTCCAGGATGCCTCTTTCTCTGTTTTATAGTTTTTTGTAAAATTTTGAATTTTCTGTAGCTATTGAGCTCAGTTGTTGTGAGCTCATAATTTGCCTTATTAATGGAATCTTTATTGCCTGTCGATAGGTTGTTTTATTAAGTTGCTGGATACATAGTCCCCGTTGATTTTTGTTAGTTTGCTGCTTTTTGATAATTGAGGTATGATGTTGGTTCCCCCCGTTTGGATTAGCTACCGAGACGTAGATTCCCCTCATTTTCTTATCATATGCTGAATTGTAGCTTGACTTGGCTTTTATGTTCAGCGAAACTTAGGGGGATGTGACCCTGAGGGTTATTTTTCTTGCTTTAATTTCAGTGTGATAATGCCGAGGGGATCTCGTTGATCTGACCCTGCGGGCTGTTTACCTTGCTTCAATTTCATTGTGATAGTGCCGAGGGGATCTTGTTGATCTGACCCTGCAGGCTTTAAGTTTGCTTTAATTTCAAAGCGTGATAGCATCGAGGGGATCTCGTTGATCTGACCCTGCGGGTTGTTTAAGTTTGCTTTAATTTCAAAGCGTGATAGCGCCGAGGGGATCTCGTTGATCTGACCCTGTGGGCTATTTAAGTTTGCTTCAATTTCAAAGTGTGATAGCCCCAAGGGGATCTCGTTGTTCTGACCCTACGGGCTGTTTAATGTGGTTATCTGCTCACTCAAACGGAGGAGATTGATGGAACGCTGCATTTTCACTGCCCTGAAAGTTTCCAAAACATAATCTATGAATGAATACATAAGACATGAATAAATACATAAGATGTTACTTATCAAGCTCCTGGATAATACTTCCGAAGGGATACTGCGTTCTATGTGCGGGGTAGAACTTTTCCCCGAATGGTGGACAACTTGTAGGTGCTACCTCCTATCCATTTTGTTACTTTGAATGGGCCTTCCCACTTGATGCCGAGCTTTCCCTGCCCTTCACTTACTCGCGAGTCCTTTGTGTTCTGAAGGACTAGCTTGCCCTCTTGGAATGTTAGAGGTTTGATCTTTTTATTACGTATGCGAGCGCCGTTTATATTCCGTCATGCGTGTGAGGGCTTGCTCCTGCTTTTCCTCTAATGAATCTAAGTTGTTCCTTAACAAATCATCATTTGAAGCCCCTTCGATGTAGTTTGCTAATCTCGCGCTAGGTGCGCCAATGTCAACCGAGACTACCGCTTCTATTCCATAGGTGAGGAGGAAAGGTGTTTCACCCGTCACCATTCAAGGTGTGGTTCTATAGGACCAAAGGATGTTATTTAGCTCCTCTAGCCACGCTGAACAGTGCTCCTAGACTCTTGTTTTGATTCCCTTTAAGATGGTTCTATTAGTTACCTTAGTCATGCCATTTGTCTGAGGGTGGGAAACGCTGGAGAAGTGGAGTCGTATCTTTAGTCGCTGATAGAAACATTTGAACGCATAATAATTGAATTATGTCCCATTGTCTGCTATGATTGTATGCGAGATGCCGAAGCACGACATTATGTTCTTGGTAAAGAAGGAGGTGACCTGCTTCGGCGTGATGGCTGACAGGGGTTCAGCCTCTACCCATTTGGTGAAGTGATCGACATCCATAATAATCCAACGCTTCTACTGCTTCGCCCTTGGTAAGGGTCCCACCAGATCTACTCCCCAGAGGGCGAAGGGGGCCGTGCTACCTGTATTATGGATCTCTACCCGGCTGGTGCTGATGATGTTTTGGCGAAGGATTGGCATGCTTTGCAAGATTGAACCATTCTTTTAGCTTCTAGCTCCATAGTCGGTCAATAGAAGCCTTGTAGCTTCGCCCTCCAGACCATTGCATACTTCTTCTCATGCGCTCCACAAAGGCTTTTGTGAACCTCACATAATATGTAATCGGCGTTGATGCCGTCCACGCACTTCAGCCATGGGTGGCTAATGGATTTTCGGTATAGTTGTTCGCTGATTATCGCATAGCGAAAGGACTTCCTCACTATTTTTTGAGCCATACCTTCATCCGCTGGTAGTTCATTGTGCTCTAAATACTTGGTGATGGGGGTAAACCATTCATCTTCCACCGCCGATTATAATACTTCGGCTGCCGACACGCTGGGGGAACTTATATGCGAAAGAATACAGGGAAGTAGGATCTCATGTTCCTCAGCAGATGCCCCTTTTACTAGCCTATCAACTTCAACATTCAACACTCTAGGGATCTGCGTAATAGTCATTTCGGTTCCCTCACGACGTACCTCCTTGATGAGGGAAGTGATCTGGGTGAGATACTATCTCATGATCTAGCTTTTAGCTTTGTACTCCCTGCCGAATTGCTTGACCACCAGCCCGGAGTCGCTGAATATCTTGATGTTGTCTGGCTTGATGGCCTTGATGATCTCTAGCCCGTAGATTAACGCCTTGTACTCCGCCACATTGTTGGAAGCCATAAATTCCAGCCTAGCATCCTGTCGAATTCTTATGCCCTGGGAACCTTCAATATAAACTCCAATACCAGCCGTAGTGCAATTAGAGCTACCATCTATGAACATCCGCCATGAAGCTTCTAATGGCTCCTTTGGTGGCGAGGCCTCTTGAACAAAGTCTGCTAATGCTTGAGCTTTCATTATCGTCCTTGATTCAAAGCGTACGTCAAACTCTGTGAGTTTTAGAGACCATTCGGCAAGGCGATCGGATGATTCGGGCCGCTGTAGTGCCTTCTTGAGTGGTAGGTCAGTTCGCACTATGATAGTGTGGGCTTGGAAGTAGTGACGCCATTTTTGAGAGGACACTACTAGAGCGAACGCCAGCTTCTCCATTCGGCCGTACCTTACTTCGGCGCCTTTTAGTGCACGGCTCTCATAATATACCGGGAAATAATCCGCCGCCTCCTCTCTGACGAGCACCATTCCTACTGCTTCCTCCGATGTGCTAAGGTAGAGATATAGTGGCATATCGGTGGCGGGGTGGCTCAGTAAAGGAGGGGAGATAAAAAATGTTTTGATCTCGGCTAAAGCCGCTGCACAGTCCTCCCCCTAAACGAACTTCTTCGTTTACAAGGCTTTGTAGAATGGGATATAGCGCCATGTTGCGTAGGAAATAAAACTGCCTAAGGCGTTGAGCTTACTGTTGAGCCGCTGAACATCCTTGATATTTTGGGGTTCTTTGAGCTGAAGCACTACTTTTATCTTATCCGGGTTGACTTCTATTCCCCTTTGCGATACCAGATAACCCAAGAACTTTCCTCCTGTTACACTGAAGGCGCATTTTTTTGGGTTTAACTTTAGCCCGTACTTTTCTAGAAGAGTCAAAACTTTGGCTATGTCTACCACATGCTCAGCTTCAGTCTTACTTTTGATGATCATATCATCTACATACAACTCTACTTCTTCCCCAATCATATCACCAAAGATCTCGTTCACCATTCGCTGATATATGGCTCCCGCATTCTTAAGACCGAAAGGCATAACATTATAACAGTATATTTCGTCATGGGTGATGAACGATGTCTTTTCTTTGTCCTCCTCTGCCATAGGTATCTGGTTATATCCTGATACTGCATCCAGCATGGAATAGATGGCATATCCTGCCGTGGCGTCCACTAACATGTCGATGCTGGGGAGAGGGTAGCTGTCTTTAGGGCATGCTTTGTTGAGATCTGTGAAGTCCATGCACATACGGAATTTGCCATTGGATTTCTTGACTAGCACTATGTTGACGATCGAATCAAGATAGCGGACAGTTTTGATATGACCGGCCTTGAGCAAGGGAGAGACTTCTTCCTCTATGGCCTTTTGCCTTTCCGGAGCGTGGTTCCTTCTCTTTTGTTTCATTGGTTTTGCCTAAGGGAGGACATTCAGCCTATGTTCAGTGACATCGGGGCTTACACCTTTCAGATCTGCCGAGGTCCAAGTGAAAGCCTGCACCTTGTCGTGCAACACTGCTAAGATTGCTTCCTTTATTTCACCTTTCAGCCCTCCAGACATGCGGACCTCCTTTCCGTCTTCCAAGCAAACCGCTACCATTACATCCGCGGGTTCAGCGGTCTGCTCCCCATCAGGTTCCTCCACCAATAAGGGCTCAACCTTTAAGGATATAAAGTATGTGTCCTTTGCGGCCTGTTGATTTCCGCGAGCCGTGGCTACTCCATGGTGCGTAGGTATCTGAAGCGTTAGGTAACAAAGATTAATAACCCCTTCTGAGCCGATGATGAGCGGCCGACCTAAGATTATGTTGTATGCCAAGGGTATATCCAAAATGAGAAATTCAACCCGCGCTTTCCACTTTGGGCCGTCATCCCCCAAAGTAATAGATAAATTCGCTGAGCCGCATATACGTAAGGCATGTGGTGAATGGAGAGATGGTTAGGGTTCCCCCCAATGGCTTCGTACACCCTCCTCGTCATCACATTAACCGAGCTACCCATGTCCACCAGCGTGCGGCGTACTTGGTATCCTTTCACCATCATTTCAATCACCAGAGCATCATTGTGTGGTGGAGGCTTCCTCTCCTGGGCGAAGGAGTAGCATGTTTCGCTCGACCTGTTTGTATTATCGTAATCGAATACTATTCCTCGCTTCCTCTTTTTCTGAACGGTTCCTCCTGCAATCACATGTATCACTCCTCTAGGGGGTGGCTCTTGAGCCACGCGACAGGTCTCGGCATCCCGACGAGGCGGTTGATAACCTGTATCCGCGTCTAGGAGAGGCGGTCTATAGCCTGCTTCTTCATCTCGGTGAGGCGGTTGATAGCCTTGTTGTTCCTGGCAAGGGTTTCTCCCTCCATCTCCAATTCGCGGTTGATCTCTCAACGGGTTCTGGAGGAAGCGATCCAGTCTACCATCAACTGCTTTTTTGTTAATTTCGCTGGCCAACTCTCTGTAGTCTTCCGTGTTGTGGCTTTCACTTTTGTAGAATTCACAATAAGATCCCAGTCTCCCCTTGTATCTCATCTTAGGGGGTATTTGATGTCCTCCCCGTTCTTTTTTATCCACACCAGAACCTCCTTCCTCTTAGCGTTGAAAGCGGTGAATTCTTCCACCTCCCGCCTAGGCATCTCCAAGCGATAAGTTTGTCGGCACTTCGATTCGCGTTTCCCAAAGTCTCATCTTTTGGCCGGCTCTTCTCTTGTTGCGGCTTCGATTTGTTTTGTGTTCCTCTTGTGAGTTTCCCAATGCACCCACTTCCTAGCCTTCTACATCACTGTTGCCAGGGTGTTGGGCCTCTCGGTGGATATGTCTTTCGCCAAATCGGCACTACGACAATTTCGGGCCAACGCTTCCGAGGCTATGTCAATGTTGGAATCCCTAATTTCGAGAGCCATTTTTTAGAATCTTTCCACAAAGTTGGCGAGGGACTCATCTGCCCTCTCTTTAACCATCTGCAAGTCTTGGACTATCTTGCTGGGCGGGATGGATGTGACGAAGTATAGAGCGAAGCTCTTGGCCATCATGTCAAAGCTAGTTATGGAGCCTGGCTTGAGGCTCTTAAACTAGTGGGTTGCAGGTGCTACTAGGGTGGTGGGGAATAATTTGCACAGCATGGCATCTGTAGCGTCTGCTACCTCCATGTAACGAACATGCGTAGTTGGGTCTCCCACTCCGGAGTATTCCCGTAATTGAGGTTGCTTGAAACCTTTCGAGAATCTCTCCCTATGTATGCGAGTGCTGTAAGGCGACTCTGTTTCAGCAACATCGGGTGCCGCAGCTTCTATGCCTCTTTAGTTGTCTGGGTTTCTGGAGAGGTCCCCCGTCTTGATCCAATCGAGCTCCCCTCACTATCCTGAGGCTGCCCTGAGCGGGATTTTGAATGTGGAGCCTCTTTTATGCGAGAGCTATTCCCCTGATCCTCCCTCTTCCCGTTGTTGGGATTTCGTTTACACCTTTCCTTTAGCAGTCGCAGTTCCATCTCTCTCCGTTGTCCGTGAGCGGTGGTAAGTGTAACGTGAGTAATTTTGCTTTGCTGTGGAGGAAAACCCCCGGGACGAGTGTCGCTCCTCCGACCTATCCAACTGCCTTTCTCTGCAAAGGTCCCTGAGCAGTTCCTGTTCCTCCCTTCGTGAGTGCAGCATCTCGTTCATCATATTCTGCATAAGAGCCATGGCCGCATTTTAATGCTCATTCCATTTGACTAACATTGCTACCATGTCTTTCTCCGCAGCCTTCTTCCTTCCTTCCCCGCATATCTCTGGTCTCGACTCACTTGGTGTTTCTGTTAATGGTGGCGGGATGGTGATTGGGGGAGTAGTCATTGTTTGGGGTTGTCTTGGTGTGTCCAATGTTCCATGCTCACCTCACCAATTTGATGTCCCTTGAAAGTGATCGTCCAGTCTTCGATGTTCCCAGGTCCTGCAAAACAAGTCTCCGACCGGAAGTGGTTCCGGCGAAGACCCTCCGATGCTGAAGTTAGTCTTTTTAGGGGAGTGATGAGTGTATATTATAAGAGTAACAATTACCTCTCTTGAAGATCATTGTCTTGCTATTTATAGGGATTTATTTAATGATGGCTTATGGGATCCGCCTACAAGCTGTGGGCCAGTGGTAAGCCGCTTGAAGGTCTTTTCAGCCATCAGAGTATTAAATGGTTCATCCCTACCAGTCAGAGTCGTATTTAATGTGACAGTGGAAAGAGAAGAAGTGCGCCGGGTCAACGAGGGTCTTGCCGATGATATCTCAGTGCGAGCGCGGTGGGTAGCGCTGAGGGGATCTCGATGTTATGCTGAAGTATTATCAGCGAGAGCGCGAATAATAGCGCTGATGGTATTTCGACTGTAGGCCATTGCTGATGTTGGTTCAGCGCGTGGTTATGCGATGATATTGTATTTGGACCAAGGAGTGTTTTACTTGAGCTTTTAATGAGCCTTGATATCAACTACTACCAGGATTTGGTTTGTTAACCCAATAGAATACTCCATTTAAAATCGTGGCTAGGGCCTCCCTAAGAATTGCATCTTTTAATTCATGGAATAATGTTTTGCATGAATTTGATTTCATGGAGAAAACATTGTATGTTGATCTACTCGCCACAATCAATTTAAAATCATTAGACACCGGATTATAATCTAATCCATGAGCAAAAAATTGCATCCCATCTTCGAAGCGGATGAGTGAAGGAATCAAATCTGGTAATTTTCTAAGTTTTCTAATGAATGGATTCAATAAAAATAAGCCACTTTTAGAAAAACGACGTCCATGACAAAAAATTAAATACTCTGAATGAGCACTAGCAACACAAATTAAACCACATCTTGAACCTAAAACTTCAAAAAAATTATCATCCAAATATAGGCGGCCTTAGAAGTATGTTTGTCATATTGCAGTTCCAGTGGATTGATCGAATGGGATTAAGAAGAACACAAACAAATCGTGGGCTATATATAGTATTAGTTATATAGCAATCATGTAATAGGGCAATATAATGTAAAATGGTTATTAGCTGTTAGAAGAGTGAAGGATTAATTATGTAATTAATTATATACGGTTTCAGGTTAGTTTAAGTGATATTTATTTGGGGCTTTAGGAATTCCCAATTACTTTTTCTCTTCTTAAAAAAAAACTCTCTATAAGATTTCTCTCTTGTTATTTCTTGCTCTTTAATCAATAAAGCTTTGTGTTCTCTTGTTCAATCAATTCTTCTAATTTCTTCAATCAAATTCGTAAGATGGTATCAAAGCGTTTCTGCTTCTGCGATTCAAGCTTTGTTTGAAGCTTCTTAGTTTTTCCTTTGTTTTTCCCTTGTTCTGAAGAAATTTGATTTTGATTTGTTTTCTTGGGTTTCGATTTCTTTTTCTTTTATCTTTTCCATCAATTTCTTGAAGTTCATCCTAAATCTTCAGTTGATTACAAGAATGGCATCAAGAAATCAGCTTAAGCTGGACGAGAATAGTCCTTGTTACTTACATCCTGGAGAAAACCCGGTTTTAGTCTTGGTTACACCTCTTCTTGATCGGGCTAACTACCACAACTGGGCTAGAAGGATGAGTATGGCATTGATGTCGAAGAATAAACTTGAGTTTGTAGACGGAACCATAAGTAAGCCTAGTATAACAGATCCTATCTTCTCTTCTTGGAGGCGTTGCAACAATATGGTGTTGTCATGGCTCTGCGTTCGTTGAGTCCTGTCATTGCTCAGACTGCAGTCAGTTTTGAGATAGCTGAAGATCTCTAGAAGAATCTTAAAGAATGCTTTGCTCAATCGGATGCTTATAGAAATTCTGATTTACAGATATAAATTTACACCATCACTCAAGGCAACAGGATGGTAACAGATTACTTTGCATCTATTCAAATGTTATGGAGTGAGTTTTTAAGTTTGAGTCCTTTACCTATTTGTAATTGTGAGGGTTGTATTTGCAATATCACTGACAGTATTAGAAAGACTTAGGAAGAAAAGCTAGTAATATGTTTTCTTAGAGGATTGAATAGATTTTTTTCTAGCATTAAGTCACAAATAATGGTAGTAGAACCTTTACCTGTATTAAATAAAGTTTTTTCACTTTTGTTGCAGTATGAAAGGGAATTTGTTTCTGTAGAAAAAGAACCTTGTCAAGAAATGGCATCTTTTGTAAGAAAATCTGGTTTTCATAATGGACAGGGAAACAATTTTAGTAATAATCAGGGAAGGTGGAATAATAACGGTGGTAATAGCAGTTTAGGCCATAGTCAATCTGGTAATTTCAATCAAGATGGAAATAATGATGTGGTTTTTCTTATGGCAGTGGCTTTAGGAGATAAAACTTTTAAAACAATAAGGGTGTTGTTTGTTCTTTCTGAAAGGGTAGTCATCTAGTTGTTAATTGCTGGTTAAAGAATGGAAATCCACCAGGTTTTAAGCCTAGATTCAATAAAATTAATTCAGTAAATGGTTTTGAGGACTTAGACCAGGATGCTTTAGAGTAGGATTATGTAAATGGTGAACAAGGTACTGTTATTCAGAATTTTAATCCTTCTTATGTGAGTCATTATAATGGATATTCAAATTCTGGCGTCAGTAGTTCTGTTAGTAATAATAGAATGGCAAGTTCTAGTATGCCTCCACATGTATTTTCTCAGGAGCAATTGTCTCAGCTGGCACAATTGATTCAGTCTCAAGCACAGAGCAATGCTACTAGCAGTGTTCATGCAGCGTCAGCAAGATTGGAAAGAATTAATCAAGCTACAGAAGGCTCAGGTATGTTTTTATCTAAAAAGTCTTGGGTTATTGATACAGGGGCCAGTTCCCATATTTCCAATGATATTTCTTTTTTTAGTGAAATTAAGAAAGTGAAGAATTGGCAGGTTATTTTACCTAATAGAGTCAAATTAGAGGTCACTCATATAGGAAACATAACACTGAGTGATGATTTGATGTTATCTGATGTTTTGTTTGTTCCTAGCTTTCAATATAATTTGTTGTCTGTCACTAAGTTGACACGCAATTTGAATTGTGAACTTGTGTTTAATGACAAGTGTTGTATAATTCAGGATACATTGATTAAGAAGAAGATTGGTTCAGCTGAAACTGTAAATGATCTTTAACTGTTAAACATAGGTTTCAGAAATGTAACTTTTCATTCTTATAGCTTTGTAAAGAAATGTAATGATGAAGAATTGTGGCATTACAGATTAGGACATCTTTCAAACAAAAGATTGGCTATTATACAAAAAACCAATCCTGATATTGCTATTTCTACTGATCTTGTATGTGAAATTTGTGCGAAATCTAAACAAAAGAGATTACCCTTTCCTGTATTAAAAACTAATTCTTTAGATATTTTTGAATTGATTCATGTTGATATTTTGGGTCCTAATTTTTATGCTATGAATGGTTCAAGGTATTTTTTTTACTATAGTTGATAATTTTTCTAGATTTACGTGGGCTATAAGAATGAAGCTACATTATTGATTAAAAACTTTTACAATATGGTTCATAATCAGTTTGGGAAATCTATTAAATTATAAAAACTGATAATGGACCTGAGTTAAATCTGTTTCCCTTTTATGCTAAAAATGGAATTATACACCAAAAATCTTATGTTCAAACTCCCCAACAAAAGGTTTGGTTGAAAGAAAACATCAACATATTATGAATGTAGCTAGAGCTTTTAAGATTCAAAGTGGTTTAGATGTTACTTTTTGGAATTGTTTTATTGCTTATGTTGTGCATGTGATTAACAGAATACCTAGTCCTTTATTGAATAATGTTAGTCCTTATGAAATTCTTCATAAAAAGAAAGTAGACTATAATTTATTAAAATCTTTTGGTTGTCTAGTTTTTGTAGGAACCTTGAATAGGGATAGAACCAAATTTGATGATAGAGCTAAAAAAGGAGTATTTTTAGGCTTTGAAAATGGAATAAAAGGTTATAAAGTCTTATGTCTTAAAAGTCGCAAAATCATTGTTTCTAGAAATGTAAAGTTTCATGAAAAGGTTTTTCTGTAGCTTAAGGATGAAAATGTTATAGACAATACTGATTTAGTTTACAATAAAGAATATGAGCTTATATTTGATAAGGAAGTATCTAGTAGTCTTGTAATAAGTAAAAGATCTATTGGGCAGCACAAACAACCTCAATACCTTAGAGACTACCATTGTTCTTTAGTAAACAAGTGTGAAAATATAGTGTCTAAAGAAAACATTTTATATCCTCTATCTGATGTGATTAGCTATGACAAATATTCTGATATACATAAAGCTTATACATAAAGCTAAGGATATAAATTGGCAAAATGCTATGAAAGCTGAGTTAGAAGCACTTGAAAATAACAAAACTTGATAAATAGTTACATTACCTGAAGGAAAGGTACCAATGGGATGCAAATGGGTTTATAGAATCAAGAGAAAGTTAGATGTTTCAATTGAGAGATATAAAGCAAGGCTTCTGGCTAAGGGTTTTACACAACAAAATGGGATAGACTATTTGGAAACATTCTATCTTGTTGCTAAAATAACTACTATTAGACTGATTCTAGCTTTAGCTGCTAAGAAAAATTGGTATTTAGAACAACTTGATGTTAATAATGCTTTTTTACATGGAACTTTGGATGAGGAAATTTATATGCAGCTACCACAAGAAGTGAAATTAACCATATCTAACCTTGTTTGCAAGCTGCAAAAATCATTATATGGCCTTAAACAGGCAAGTAGGGAATGGAAATCAACCTTGACAATGTCACTCATCAAGAAAGGTTTCAAGCAATCTCTAGCAGATCCATCTTTATTCACAAAAGACAAAGGAGCAAAGAATCATGTGTTTCATGAAAGAATAAAACACTTAGAGATAGACTGTTATTATATTTGAAATAAAGAGCAAGAAGGGATCATACACTTAATGTCTGTCAATTCCAAAAATCAGATGGCAAATGTTTTAACCAAGGCATTGCACAGTTCAGATTTCAGCAGACAAATAGAAAGATTCAACTTATTTTCAATCTGAAACACATGTTCAGATTGCGGAGGGATATTAGATATATAACAATTATGTAATAAGGCAGCATAATGTAAAATGGCTATTAGCCGTCAGAAGAGTTAAGATTAATTATGTAATTAACCATGTACGGTTTCAGGTTAATTTAAGTGATATGTATTTGGGGCTTTAGGAATTCCCAATTACTTTTTCTCTTCTTAAAAAAAAAAAACTCTCTGTAAGAATTCTCTCTTGTAATTTCTTCCTCTTTAATCAATAAAGCTTTGTGTTCTCTTGTTCAATCGATTCTTCTAATTTCTTCAATCAAATTCATAAGATATAGAGCTATATACGTCCTAAACTAATTAGGCATATTGGGAAGACTCAAAATAGATCAAGGAGTATAAATTAAAGCCAAAAAAACCTTTTCCTATTCTTTATACTGCGTAATAACATGTCTTTTAAAGAAAACGCATTTCAATATTTGGGAGTGGATAACTATGAGCAGATCCTTTTAAACTTAAAAATATGAATGTGGAACAAAAAGGTAAAGGTTTTGAGTTTGAGGTTCTTAAAAAAACAAAACGTCCTATTTGATAATATAATCTAAATCAATTTTTTTTCAATGTAATGATATAATTTAATGAGATTTGGTATGGTATTTATTTTTTTCATTAACGAGACAGTACACGGTACATGAATTAGCAATTTTCCAAGAAAAGCTGCAGAATTAAAATCGTGGAAGCCTCCAAAAATTTGAGGTTAAAGAAGAAATAGGTGTCGGAAAATTCATTTTTTTTCTTTTCCTTCAGAAAAAAAGTAATTTTGGTAATTAAAAAAACAATTTGATCACTTAAATTATTACAAAGAAAAATCTACACATCTGCCGGCATATGCATTCAAACATGTAACATCTAGTAACACATGTTCACCTAAAACATTTGCCACATTATGCTAAATAATGATGATTTTATGTTAATTTACTTAATATATTTGATTTATTCATGGGCGGGTGTATGTGTGTACTTATATTGGGTTATTTTTAACGTTTAACTACTACTACTACTACATCTCTCTATATTTCTTTATTTATGTTATTTTTATAATTTTTTTGGTCAATATGTTATTTTATAGTTAATGAAGAATAAATTATTGCTCAAAAAGAAACTGAATAGGAATAGAATTTGTTTGCGAACTGGAATAAAATTTGTATTTGTTCAAGTTATAAGATGTTCAAGTTATAAATCTTTTTCCAGTACAGCTATTTAGTTTACACATATAACATACTCCTTCCATCTCATTTTAATTGTTTTTTTAGAGTTTTGCCTAAAACTAAAAAATAAAACAAAATGATTAAATTAAACTTTTGTATTTATTACATTGTTTAATTGATTAATAGTAATTTCTCTTATCTTTAACCATCTTTCCCTATGTTTAGTATCTATAGAATTTAATTTTTTTTTTAAAAAGACCGCTGCTGCATCTCAAGATTTGGGCATTCCAACTACGTTGGCATCCCCAAAGGATAAGAGAAACAACAAGACTAAACATTTCATTAATAAAAAGCTAGTTTGAGTGTCCCGAGAAGGGATAAACGAAGCTAGTTAAGTACAAGAGATCCGAAATCTCAAATCCTAGGATACTAGCATTGTTACATTTGAAAACAAACTAAGTAAAATAAATACAAGAAAGAGCTTAATCCTCCGAGCTCAACACACCCTCAAACATAAACTTATTCCACCTATTCCAAAGTAACCAATCACAACAAAACCAAATGGAAGTGGCAAACTCACGCCTCGGTCCACTCCGAAAAATCCCTCTCCATATCAAAAGAAAATCAATTGCCGATAATAGAACCACCAATGATACCCCAAAGATTTTAAACAAGCGTTTCCAAGTCAATGCGCTTTTCATGCAATGAAAGATAACATGTTCAAGGCTCTCGGGATCATCACAAAATGGACATTTCAAATCAATAACATTCGGACATCCTCTATGAACAAGGAAGGTTCTAGGTGGAAGCCTCCCATGCATTAGTAACCACCCAAAGAATTGGATCTTCGGTAGTAAACTAGAGTTCCGTAATAGCATGAAATCAAACTCTGGAGAAGGGTTAGCCAAGCCATGGTATATCTCAACACAAAAGGATTTTGCCGAATACACTTTACTATCATTCGGTTCCCATTTAAATCCGTCACAGTCCTGTCCCCAGCACAGCAATGGCTACTGCCCTTGTAGAGATTGAGCCCCAAATAAACTCGGGCAAGCTTGAACGATCCAATTTCGAAGCTCCCCGCACCTGTCTCTCATCGACAACCTCAAATTGCCTTCCAAAATGGTCTTGAATAATCATCGACACCAAACAACACAGAGCAAGCCACCCCAACGTTGCAAGACTTACGGTTACACAACAAATAAATGTCAGGGAATAACGTTGCCAAAGATAAATTTGCTGTCCAATTATCGTTCCAAAAAGAACACAACTCACCGGACCCAATCGATTCCCTCGTGTTTGACTTGAAAATCTCCCAAAATTTATTGTTGCCAATACAACATGAAAATATATTCTTCCAAATATGTGAAAGCTTCCGTGTATCAACATGATCCAAATCTCCCCAAGATGGAAAATCATACCTATCGACTCAAATTTGCCACCACAACGAGTCGGGTTTCGAGAGTCTAATCTTCCAAATCCACTTAAAATATAAGGCTTCCACTAACCACTTTCAAATCCCGAATATACAAGCCTCCAAGATTTTTAGGTAATACAATGGTACTCCAACTCACCTGACATAAGCCATTCGAGTTTACATCATCTTTCCAAAGAAAATTCCGCATTAGTTGGGTAAGTTTGATATTAACCAAATTCGGCAACTTTAGAATGGAAATCAAATAAATCGGAAGGCCCGAAAGCACCGACTTAATAAGTGTCACTCTCCCCGCGTATGAGAGGCAATTCCCTCGCCAACTCGATAAATGATGTTGAAACTTTGCAATTAGCGGGTTCCATGGCGCCATCGGAATCTTCTAATAGCTTAGTGGTGTCCCCAAATAATTGATCGGGAATTTCTCTACCTTACAACCAAAAATATTCGCGCACGATTGGACAACGTCCTCACGAACATTGACTACTAAAATGGAACTCTTATGATAATTGATTTGAAGACCCGAAATTAATTTAAAGCACCTCAAGATTCTAATGAAGACGGGAATTAGAGAAACGTCCGATGGTAAAAAACACAAGGTATCATCCGCAAATTGAATTAGGAACATATCTTCATCAACTCCGTCAATAAGAAAACCCGTAACGAATACAAGCTTCAAACAATTACATATTAGTTAGTCTTTAACATAGCAAAATAAATTCATTGTTATAAATATGGATAAAATTGAAAGAGAGATTAAATAAATCTCTTAAATATAGAGAAGAAAATTGATTATTATTAATAAGGGTAGAATTGGAAAAAAATGGAAAAAATCAACAAACGACAACTAAAATGAAAAGAGATAAAAAGACTAAAAAGACAATTAAAATGTGATGGAGGGAGTATTAAAATCTATAATGAAAACAATTCACATTTGTAAAATCTCATGCAGCACCCACAATTCTCTTTAACTTTTTTTTTTTTGAAAAACTCCCGGAGAGTCTGTGAAACTCTCCGAAAGCAAAAGGTTTGAGGCGGGATAAAATTTCGGGGCGAGGTCCCCAACTAGGTTGGTTTCCGCGCTTGCCTACAAAACTCCCGACTCTCTTTT
>CATIWQ010382634.1:0-19501 GCA_949673415.1 Euphorbia schlechtendalii
ATATATATATATATATATATATATATATATATATATATTTCCTAAGAAAAAGTGTAGAGGAGAAAAACATACAAAATCATCAAGAATATTTCATACACTAGATAACTTCAACAAACACGATTCTAGAAGCCCAAATATTCAATAATTCACAGCAAAGCAACACATGAAATGATTTTTCTAAATCTAGGGTAAACAAATTATGACACTTATAAAAACCTGGATAACATTAATACTATGCCTAGTACGGGTCACTCTCACATAGCCATATTTAGCAAGTTACCACTCCAAAAATTTTGGCTCACTAAACATTGTTATAATCACAGATCCAATGACTATACACAATCTTGTTAACCCCGAAATCACTCTTAAAGTTAATTCAAAAGCATATAACTTCATTAATATAAATGACGCAATACGAAATACTCGTTATGACACAGACATATCGTAAATTTCGAAATAGAAAGTGTAAGTAGAAAACAAAGTAAAGTTGTAAGGTATGCAAGTGAAAGCTAAAGTTGATCAAACCATATCCACTCTTAGATGGGAGTCATCAATTCCCGCAATTCCTGCGTCTAATTTGAATTTGGTCTCTACTCGTACAGAACCTCCGCTAGAATGCTATTTTTTGTGAATATTGAATAAATGAATATTGAAGAATGGAACCTTTTATTAATAAGTGCTTTGCAATTACACTCATACAACAATCGCTCGAACTTGTGGAGAAATCTAGTGATCGAAATAAGAATCGAATCACTTATACATTTTTCTCACTAACACTTTGAACATAGCAAAATCTATACTATTTTCACTCTCTATCTATGCATACACACATTCTTCAACCATATCACACCATATGTCATGCACAATGAAATTGGTTGGTTTTTAGACTCTATTTATAGAGTACAAAGGGTTGCGTCTATTCAAACAAAGATTTGTGTCCATTGGCAAAGGGTTGCATCACTTCAATATGATTGGATGCAAAGTTTCATCCTCATCTACAATGAAAGGCACCTTTTTGTGATTGGATTACTTCCAAAAGGTGTTTTTCGTCTGACAGTTTATGGCGATTGATCGTTCTTATCCGGTGGTTGGTAGTTGAGAAGAGTTAACCAAAAACCATCACAAGTTGTGAACGCGATATAAATGTCACGATCATGACTATTGGTTGGTAACTTTCTACTTGTGAAGAATAAAAAGTCACGACCGCGAATGGGTGTCACGATCATAACATGTGTTTTTCTTCATGATTTTTCTTTGCAACTTTGGCTATCTTTGACAACTTCGATCCTAAGCCAATTCCTTGTGTTCCACGCATCTTTTTGCACCTTTTTCACTCTTTTTATATAGAATTCCATCTTTGATCATTTTACTCCCAAGATTCACATATTTTTTGCACCTGTATAAAAAACAACTACATACCACGTGAAAGCTTTTATATGAAGTATAAAATGACTCTAAACCATATCATTTTATAAGTAAAAATATCATGATAATAAGTGTAATTATACACTTATCACACCCCCACACTTAACTTTTGCCTTGTCCTCAAGGTAAACATAATAGAAGTGTATAAAATAGTATTCAAGTTCGTAACTCATTTGGAGAAAGACTATGGTAGTTAGTACCACATTCCCACATTGCATAAAGTTCAAGTAAAAGTTTGAAATTTCCCAAAAATTAGTAATGTGCAATTTATATAGTTTAGTTGCATACCTTTGCTCTTAACGGAAGGTCAACTGAATTGAGTCTTCATATAAGCATTATATGCTTGCTCGAATATTTCCTTCTCTCAAGTATAGTATAAAGAATAAAGGAAAAAGGGATCACACTTTGGAAATTTAATCTCAAGGCATTATTAGGTAACCTAGGATACTAAACACTCTTAGTGGTTACGTTTTATGCTCCATACCACTCTCCCCTTTTCTATTGGTTGCATTTTATGCTCATACCACTTTCTCTCATTTTTTTTCTTTTAAGCATATGTTTTTGAAGTATAGATTTGTACTTTGCACCCATTTTTCTTGCTATGCTACTTTTCATTTTTCACTCATTGAATGGTTGCAGTTTCTGCTTCGTACCATTCCTCACCTTTTGCATAACTCATTGGTTATCCTCTCTTTCTTTTGATTTTTCTCTCTTAATACCCTCATCCTTTATTGATCACTTTCAAAGTATTATGGCTATAGTTTCCTTTCACTTTAAACACACTCAATACTTATAGGACGTATTTGAGAATAGCATATAGAAACTCATAGTAAGAACACTATTAGATATTACTCCACTTAAAACTTATCGGTAGCATTAAACTAAAGCTATATAACTTATACTAATTCTTGTTGCATTGTAATATATATCGAAACTTACTTGGAATGTTGCTTTTGAATGTTACTCATAACTCATCCTTGCCAAATGCTAAATGTTGTGCTAAAAGTGCTCATATTCTCAACATGCGCTCATACTTGAAACAAAATTTTTGTTCGAAATATGCACTAACATAAAACTTGAAATGCCTAACACTCACAATAACCTTGGAACATATGTTAGTATAGTATGGGTATGGATAATGTATAAATAACACAAAAATCAAGAAAATTTTCATATTCTTCAACTTTTTAATTTTATTTAATTTTTTTATATTTTTGGGATTTTTATTTTTATAATTGCTCCCCCACACTAAAGAACACAATATCCTCATTGTGAGTGCCTTTACTAATGAAAATCTAAAAACTAAAAACAAACAACTAGTCTAAAAATTTGAAAAAGAAAAGTGTAAACCCATTCTATTGAGAAGGAGAATCCGAAGGACTAGGAGTAAATTGACAATTTTGCTTTCTAAAGAAAGATAGTATTTTCGAAGCAATGATTTATTACTCTTCTTTATAATCTTCACGTCTTTTTTCATTACCCCAAGTTCCGCTTGGTAATTGTCCAATTTTTGCTGCATACTCGCCTTCAAATCTTTCGGAGCTTCGTCTTCTTCTTCAATCATCGGTGCCTTGCCAGGTGGACGTCTAGCACTAGGATCAGATGGGCCAACAGAAGAATCTTCATGAGTTGAGATTAGTTTCTTGGTGCGGTTGGAGTAGGAGTAGAAAGAATAGACACCACGTTCTCTTGAAGAAGACTTGTATTCTTCAAGTAACTCCCATCCATAAATCGGAAATACTCACTCGGTTGTTGAATGTAGGGGAGTTCGTTTTGCACACCCAAGATGATGGCGGTGATAATTTTGGCTGCCCCAATCTTGTTTCTCATGCTCGTTGGATTCTTCTTCATCATGTCCCAAATTATATCCATGAACTCTACTTTTTGCTTATTTATTGTGGAAGAAAGAACAAACAAATCTCTCTTTTGGGCTTTGGTGTTCGCTACTCGATAAAATACCGAAGTGGCAAGGTATTTGTGGAGTAGAAGAATACACTCATCCTTAATAAGTTTATTTGGAGAACTTTTGGGATCGAAAACTCTCTTAGCCATTAAATTTACCCAAACTCGATTTACTGGAAAAGAATCTATCAAGCTCGATGAATTTTCAATTTCGAACCCGAACCAAGTACTCATAATCTCTCTTGTGACAGTATAATGTCTACCTTTGTTACAAAATTGAATCGCCCCCTTCTTCTTATCTTCAAAATTGAATGTCACTAGACATTCCAAAATCCAACACGATTTTGTGGAAATCGTATTCCCACAAACGTGCTTAAACCAAGATCAGCAAGATACATCCCCATTTGCACATGGAGGCCTAAAGTCTCCAAGAAAACCAAATCAAGAAAAATCATACCGTTGATCTCCAATTTGTTCAAAACTTGGAATTTTTCCTTTCTTCACGTGAACGAATCTGAAAAAGACAATTGTAATCTTGTTGATAGTTTGGGAATTCTCTTCTATTGGCGGCTACCTTAACATGAGGCATATTGGTTTTTGAATTAAAGTTTGAAAAAGGTTTGGAATGTAGAAGAATAGAGCTGAAAGAATCAGAACTTTAGTAAGCTTTGTAGAAGGTTATGGTGGTTATGGATTTAGTATAAAGCTTTATATAGAGTTCTAATAGGTCTTTCATTAGTCTCAATAGTCAATATAGCCATTTTCCTTCAAACTAGCCATTAATGGTAGTTTCAGCAATCTGTCATGTGTTAATCGTGATCTGCAACGGTCATATTCTTCCCGTGTCGTGATCATGAAGGCTTATCATGATCGTGACTTTCTTCACAACAGGAACTGAAGGTTTTACTGCATATTATCACTGGCACGATCTACAATCTGTAGATCACTGTCGCGACTTTCTTCAATTCTTATATTTCTTCAATTTTTAGACTTAGTCTTAGAAAAACATAGAAAAACAAACATGTCAAATATAAATAATAAATATTCACTATTTTCATACGTGAAATGAATTATGGTGAAGATAGTAATTGAACATCAATATCTTGTTATTCAAATTTATTTTCATATTTAACATACATTAACAAACATATAATTAAACAAACAAACAAACTACAAACTATGCAAATCGTAAGTGAAAAGTGAATAATCAATCGGAGGAAATCAATTCTTTCAATAGGCGAATCTCATAATAAGATTCCCATATATCTCGCTCAACATCGAACATTAGCATATGAATATCATCGATTTTCCTATGAATTAAGATTTGTGCCTTCGTAAGTTCGTTCAACTTTTCCCAGAGGTTGGTTGCACTTCGTTCTTCTTCCCATGCAATTTCCCTTTCTCTTTTTCTGTTAGCTTCCACTCTCTCCTCCCATGATTTCCAATCATGAGTGATCTTATCTTCCCCAATGCATTTTACCAGAAATTCATACTCGAAGAATATTTCCATGGTTAATTCTAGAATTTAGTCTTCATTAGTAAAGACTTCAGTGGCATAGGGCATTCTCCCAATCTAGCCCAACAGATTTGCCATCATTCGACACCCATATTCTATCATTTCGGGATTTTGTGTGGAAAACATAAGTGTTTCCATCATTATCCCCAAAATATCAACAGCTGTGCCATTCCAAATTACTTCCATCACAAACAATTCCTTAGGAATGATAAGATCGAAAGTTGACTTACCAAATAATGCACCACTTAAATAGAAGTGCAATGCGAGCAAACAAGGATCACGAATACACCAGCTATAGGCAAATGCTTGTTTGAACTCGATTTGGCCAGTTGGGCGGTTCCATGTTGGCAAAGGATCCCATCCAGGAAGCATAGTGTTGTAGCAATCCTTTGGAAATCCCATATATTTATCCAATGCTTTACTTGTCAACTTATATTCTTTTCCATGATGACGATAAACCAGGCAATCCTTCTTATCATTCTTCCACACCAATGTTACCAACATCTCCATACAGTTGTCCACACTATTCCCTAGATACATATTTGAATAAATGACAAAGTTCAAAATTCTGAGATAGTAAATTACCCTGTCACAAACCCCAAGATTGATGAAATTGTTCCTATGAATGGTGTTGGAACTTTTGTATTCAACATCTTTGATAACCTCAAAATGATCTCCTTCTTCAGGAAAATGGATCGGGAATGGTGCCTCGTACCATTCTTGTAAGTTTGATGGAGGAACTAGATTGGATTTATTTGGTAGAACCATTTTGTATTGAAAGAATTCTTTGAAAGAAATAGGATGGTTTCGGATTTGGAATTGAATTGTGATTGAAAAGGTAAGAAATTCAGATTTCAAAAGTGAGAAATGATGAACACTCGCACATCAATTTATAGAGTTTAGAGGAACAACCATCGAATAATTGCTAAACTGCTACAGTTATCGCATAAGTCACGATCGTGATAAATTGTCGCCATTGTAACTTACAAAGTTTGAGAAATAAAAAGTTTTGTTAAGGGATTCATGAGTGCTAATTGAGGTCGCGAACTCGAATAGGAAAAATAGAAGAAAATCTTCTATTTATCGAGAATTCAGATGTAATAATATGACGTGTCACCTCCAAGATGTTTATTTCATATTCTTTTTCACATCCAAGTTAGGATAGACAAATTATATAGTTTATGAAATAAACAAATAGATATAATTGGAAAATGTACCGTAGTCTCCAAATTTTTTATCTATAGAACGCACTCGGCTCCAAAAATTTGTTCGCAAGATTTTAGCTATAATCATTCCGATAGGCTTATCCCCGGCTACGATGCTAAAAACTTATTTGCAACTTTTCTACTGATAAGATAAAAGTTCTTAATATGAACAGGTGTTGTCATTACTGCTTATCAAATAGAAAAAAGATGAGCACTATAAGTATACAGTTCGGATGTAGTTTTAAAAGATATCAATCCCACAAGGAAGGAATTCAGTTCTCAGGACCAACTACAATTACGGAACAAACGAAATAAGATATATTGTAGGGTTTGGATGGTAGATTGATGAATAGACAGATGCATGAATAGATTAGAGATGATGTAAACAACATAGATATTCCCTAAGAACAAGTATAGTAGTGAAAAATATGCAAAATCATCAAGAATATTTCATACACTAGATAACTTTAACAAATACGATTCTAGGTGCCCAAATATTCAATAATTCACCGCAGAGAAACACATGAAATGACTTTTCCAAATCTAGGGTAAACGAATTATGACGCTTATAAGAACTTGGATAACAATAATACTATGCTTAGTACGGGTCACTCTCACATAGCCATATTTAGCAAGTAACCAGTCCAAAAATGTTGGCTCACTAAACAGCGTTATAATCATAGATCCAGTGACTATACACAATCTTGTGAACCCCGAAATCACTCTTAAAGTTAACTCGAAAGCATATAAATCTTGTTAACCCTGAAATCACTGTTAAAGTTAACTCGAAAGCATATAACTTCATTAATATAAATGACACAAGATGAAATGCTCATTATGACACATAGACATATCATAAACTTCGAAATAGAAAGTATAAGTAGAAAACAAAGTAAAGTTGTAAGGTATGCAAGTGAAAAATAAAGTTGATCAAATCGTATCTACTCTTTAATGAGAGTCGTCCATTCCCGCAATTCTTTCATCTACTTTGAATTCTATCTCGACTCGTACGGAACCTCCGCTAGGATGTTATTGTTTGTGAATATCGAATAAATGAAGGTTGAAGAACATAAACATTTATCGATAAGTGCTTTGCAATTACACTCATACAACAATCACTTGAATTTGTGGAGAAATATAGTGATCGAAATAAGAATCGAATCACTTATAAAATTTTCTCACTAACAATTTGAATGTAATGAAATCTATACAACTTTCACTCTGTAATGTGTATCACATGCTCTGTCGATTTTCACCATCATACCTGCCACAAAAATAGTTTGTTTTTAACCCTATTTATAGAGTGTGAAGGGTTGCATCTATCCAAATGAATATTCATGTCCATTGGCGAAGGTTGCATCACTTCAATATGATTGGATGCAAGGTTTCATCTTTATCTACAATGGAAAGGCACCTTTTCATGATTGGATCTCAAAAGGTGTCTTTTCATTTGATAGTTAGAGGCGATTTATGGCGGTTGATCATTCTTATCCTGCGGTTGGTAGTTAAGAAGAGTTGACCAATAACCATCACAAGTCATGAGCGTAATATACATGTCACGATCGTGACTATTGGTTGGTAGCTTTCTACTTGTGAAGAGTAACAAGTCAAAACCGCAAATGGGTGTCACTTTCGTGATATATGCTTTTCTTCATGATTCTTCTTTGTAACTTTGTCAATTTTTAACAGCTTCGATCCTAAGCCAATTCGTTGTATTCCATGCATCTTTTTGCACCTTTTTCACTCTTTTTAGATGAAATTTCATATTTGATCATTTCACTACCAAGATTCACCTAGTTTCTGCACTTGCATAAAAAACAACTACATACCACGTGAAATCAGTTATATGAAGTATAAAATGACTCTAAAGCATATTGTTTTATGAATGAAAATATCATGATAATAAGTGTAATTAATTTTAAAAAAATGATAATAAGTGTAATTATACACTTATCAAGAAGGACGGGAAGTTCAACAAGAAGAAGTTTCCCGCTAAAACCAAGTTAACTCAACACCGGTGTAGAGCTGAGGAAGGACCCAAGAAGTAGCACAACAAAGATATCAAATGCTTTGGCTATGGAGAGAAAGGCCATATCCAATCTAGCTGTTTTAAAGCTAAGAAGGACAGATTGAAGAAGAGGTTCTCCAAGAATAATGAGGTATTGCCTACCACCTAAGGCGATTCAGAAGAATCTTCATCATCTGATGAGAAAGCAACTGATTTGGCCAACCTCTGTCTAATGGCCATTGAAGATCAAAGGGGCGAAAGCTTAGCATCTACCTCTAGTAGAGATCAATCCGCCGCTAATTCTGAAGCTGAGCGTAATAAGGCAAAGGCTCTTGAAGCTAAGGTACATCTTGAAATTCCCTTATCTATGGAATAATTCGCCTAAGCTCTCTTTGATGTTATGAAATTGAATAACAAGTCGATGAAGAGCATAAAGGAGCTAGTGGGGAGAAGTGATGATTTGGAAGACATTGGTGTGAGCGGACGACACGGAGCGATGGGTCGAGAGCGTAAGGAGAATGAGAGGCACGGTCCACCGGGGTGTTTGAAAAGTGCACCAGGTCGGGGACCTAGAAGGTTTTGGTAGAGAAAGCGAAAACATTTTAGATTGGTTCAAACCCAAATCCACCATCTCTTAGTGTGGAGTCGCCACCTTGATTAGCTCTTTCCAGGAATTAGAGTCTTGTAAGGCTTAACGTCCGGGGGACGGCCCACTAAGAAACAGAGATTCGGGTCCAGGATAAGTTTCTTATTTCTTAAGTGATCACATTATATTACATCTACAGAAAACCGTATTTTCTTAATTACGCATATTCGCTCTTATGTCATTTTTCGATTTGTAATGATTTAACGTACATGCGAAAAGCAGTAAACCATTTATAAAGCATTAAATAAAAGTAGAAAGTAAAAGCAGAAAAGTAAAGATTACAAAAATTACAAAAATTGGGGGATGCAATTACCCGCTAACCTATTAATTACATTTTCCATAAAAATCTATGCAATACCCAAAGGAAAATAAATCCTAGGCATACATCTAACCTGCATCCACAAAGGTTAGCATGAAATATGACACATATGTTCGATTTGATTTTAGCGAGGCCCGTGTGGCCTAATTTGAACAACGACGGTTTAAAGTTGTTATTTTAAATAAAAACAGTTCATTTTTATTTACACGTATGTTGATCAACTTTTATTAGTGAAAATGATCGCATGGAATAAGGTGAGGTTTGTTAACTGGGAATAATTTTAATTCCCTTTGTTGGGGTATTCTAACATAAAAATTAAAAAGAAATAAAAGACGAAGAAGAGAATTACAACATTTACAATAATAATAAATGAAATAATCCCTAGGTCCACATGTAAAAGAAATTAAGAATGAAATCAAAGAGCATGAAATAAGTAGTCTAGGAACTCAAAGGTTTTTACCCTTTTGGCGTGAATCCACTTCGGCGTATCCGTTTGATCCCCAATAGCGTTCCTCGTTCATTTTAGTTTAATTGGAAAATAAGTATTTATTTATCCATAAGATAATCATACTCGGATTCTAAATTTGTTTTTAGACCTAAGAATATCTGAGGATTTAAGAAGAAATTTGATTTTAAGATGAAGAAATTTGGGATCCAAATGTGTTTTGGATCCAAGAAAATATTAGAAGAAAAGAAAATATTTGTAGTATTTTTTAGTGTTTTTTTGTTTTGAAAAGAAGAATTTTCTCTGAAATTTTAAGCCCCCTTCAATCCAAAAATGTCCAACTATTTATAGGAAAATCTCGAAAAATCCAAAACAGGCAAAAAATTTTGGCGAGCTTGCCAAACTCTTTGGCAAGGCAAGCCTCGTAAGAGTCTAGCGAGGCTCGCCAGACTCCGGTGAGGTTTGCCAGACTCCACCGAGCCTCGCTAGAGTGTAGCGAGGTTCGCCAGATTGCTGGCGAGCCTTGCCAAATTTCTGGCAAGGCTTGCCTTGCCAATCTCTGGATTTGATTTTTTCGTGGCATTTTTGGATTTTTTGTGTATTTTTATATTTTTTAATTAATTTCTGAATTGAAGGAGAAAAAAAATTAGAAAATTCCTTTTAAATTTAGAGACGTGGAAGACTCCCATTTGAAGATCATCGGACGGTCGAATGTCATGTGATTCAAGGATAAAAATCCCGTAAAGCCATCATCATTGAACCCGCGAGCTGGTATAGAATCCCGTGCTCACAACTGGTGCTTCCTTATCTCTTGATATCCTCTTTCTTCAAGAAAAATTAGAGTATCAAGAATGTTCAATCAGCAAGCTCACTAAGCAATTAGATGAGTTGACTACTGAGATAACGGCTTCGAAGAAGAAAAAGGTTCCTCCTCAAACCAACAGTCAACCTCTGAATAACCAAACTCACAATTCTAAGAGGAAGAATTCCTCAAAATAGAAGAAAGTGAGCCAACCCAAAACAAAAATGGTGTGTGATTTTTGTGGGAAAGCTGGACATGCCACAGTTCTCTGTAGGCATAAAAATGGTTATTACAATGAGTACAACTGGTATAATTTAAGCACTACTAACAAGGGAGGACCTAGCTCAAAAGCATGGGTACATAAGAAAACTTAACTATTTTACAGGTGAGCCTTAGATCTGCTGATGACTCTCAAATGTGGTATCTGGATAGCCGATGCTCAAGGTATATGATGGGAGATGAGTTCATCTCATTGGAGCTCAAAAGAAATGGAAGTGTCAGTTTTGGAGATAACCTGAAAGGTAAGATTGTGGGCTGTGGCACTGTCGGTGTCTCTCATTCAATCAAAGAGGTTTCTCTAGTTAAAGGTCTAAAGTTCAACTTTCTTAGTGTAGCCCAGCTCTATGACAAAGGCAGAAAGGTCATATTCAACTCAACAAGATGCTTAGTAATTAACTGTAAGACTGATTCTACTATCCTCTTTGCTCCTCGAATCAATAATGTGTATATGATTTATTTATCCCCAGGCTCCACTAATGTGAGTCTTGTATCTGAGGAGGATAATTCATGGCTTTGGTATAGAAGGTTGGGTCTTATAAATATGAAAGTTCTATCCAAACTGGCCAAAAAGCAATTAGTTGTGGGTTTACCCAGCATCAGCTTTGAAAAGGATAAACTATGCTTAGCTTGCTAACTAGGTAAGTAAGTTAAGAAATCTTTTAAGTCAATTAATCATGTAGTAACTAAGTGACCATTGGAGCTCCTCCACCTGGATCATTTCGACCTAGTTCAACCAATGAGCATGGGTGGTAAAAGATTTTTGTTGGTGTTTATGGATGACTTCACGAGATTCACTTGGGTAGTCTTGCTGAGTAGCAAAGATGAGACAAATGAATCTTTTGTCAAGCTCAGTAATTGGATAATGAACGAAATAGGAACTAAAATCATTGGAATCTGAAGTGATCATGGACATGAATTTGAGAATTTCCATTTCAAAGAATTCTATTCAGTGCATGGTGTTGACCAGAACTCCTCTTCTCCCTATACGCTTCAACAAAATGGGGTTGTAGAAAGGAAGAATAGAATAATAGTTGAAATGGCTCGATCCATGCTAAGTGATAACAATCTACCAAAGTGCTTTTGGGGAGAACCTGTTAACACAGCCTTTTATATCTTGAATCGGGTTTTAATTCGCCCAATTCTTGAGAAGACACCCCATGAACTTTGGCGAGGTGCAAGTCTAAGATTGATCATCTCAAATCATTTGGCTACAGGTGTTTTATTCTTAACACCAAGGAGAAGTTAGGCAAGTTTGATCCTAAGTCTGATGAAGGTATCTTTCTAGGATACTCAACTAATAGTAGGGCATATAGAATATATGTTAAAAGAATCGGCCTGTTAGAGGAGTCTATATATATGGATTTTGATGAACCTAACAATGCAGATAGACATCCATCTAATGAAGATGAAGGATTACCCCAGCAAGCAGATCCACTCAGTATGCCACTCTTTGTGCTGACTAACCTAGTACAAGAACCCAAAACTGAGGAAGCCAAACATGATGAGGATCTTTCTATCAACTTCAACGATGGTAAAGATCAACCTCCACCTTAGAATCCCATTGTCGATCCTCCAGCAGTTGATCTAAGTCTTCCAAGAGAGATTAGAGTTCACTGCAACCATTTGCTAGTTAGCATAGTTGATGATGTTCATAATCCAGTGATGACACGAGGTCAGCTCAACATGATGATGAGTCATCTAGCCTCATATCATTGATCGAACCCAAGAAGTTTGAAGCTGCAGAAGGAGATGATTATTAGATGATCGCAATGTAAGAGGAGTTGGATTATTTCAAGAACAATGATGTTTGGGATCTAATTTCAAAGCTGAAAGGGAAATAAATTATTGGAACAAAATGGGTTTTCAAGAACAAGCTTGATGAAGATGGATCTGTTGTTAGGAACAAAGCTAGGCTTGTTGCGCAAGGCTACAATCAGCAAGAAGGAATCGATTATGATGAGACTTATGCTCTTGTAGCACGGTTAGAAGCAATTTGAATCCTGTGTGCTTTCGCATCTCATATGAACTTCAAGTTGTTTCAAATGGATGTTAAGAGTGCATTCTTTAATGGATTCATTCAAGAAGAATTTTATGTTCACCAGCCTCCAAGCTTTGAAGATCCGAAGAATCCTAAGCATGTCTTCAAATTGAAGAAAGCTCTCTATGGATTGAAGCAAGCTCCTAGAGCTTGGTATGAGAGGCTGAACAATTTCTTGATCAACAAAGGCTATGAAAGAGAAAAAGCAGATACAACTCTGTTTATCAGGCAAAGAAAGGAAGATGTGTTGCTAGTCCAAATATATGTTGATGATATCATATTTAGAACAACTGATGAGAAGTTGTGCAAGGAGTTCAGCAAGCAGATGAAGAGCGAGTTCAAAATGTCTATGATGGGAGAGCTCAATTTCTTTCTTAGTCTTCAAATTAAGTAGACTGAAGATGGAATTTTCATCAATTAGGCTAAGTATGCTAGAGAAGTCCTGAAGAAATTTGATATGGAGCATTCGAAGACAATGCCCACTCCCATGGCCACTAATACTATCCTAAGTAAAGATGAAGCCAAAAAACCTGTGGATAGCAAGTTTTATAAAGGGATCATTGGTTCTCTTCTTTATCTCACTGCTAGTAGGCCAGCCATACTGTATGCTGTGTACTACTATGCTCATTATCAAGCTTATCCTAGAGAATCTCACTTAGCTAGTGTTAAGAGACTTCTTAGGTACTTGCAAAGCTTAGTTGAAGCAAGTCTGTAGCATCCAGCAGCTCAGATTTCACTCCTAGGGGATTCATAGATGTTGATTATAGAAGAGACATGCTTGATAGGAAAAGTACAACATGAGGATGTCATTTCCTTGGAGAGTGCCTTATCTCATGGTATAGTAAGAAGCAAACTTCTGTTACATAAAGTACAGCAGAAGCTGAGTACATGGCAGCAAGAAGTTGTGTAGCACAACTGTTATGGATTAAGCAGCAATTGGAAGAATATGGCATAAAGTCAAATTGTCTTGAAGTTATGTGTGATAACGAGAGTGCAATTAACCTATCCAAAAATCTAGTTCAGCATGGCGAGATGAAGCATGTCAACATTAGACATCACTTCATTAGGGATCATGTGCTATGAGGAGATACCAAACTAGAGTATGTTCCTTCTGAGGAACAGCGCGTTGACATTTTCACCAAGCCATTGCCAAAGGAGTAATTTTCTGTACCGAGGTAGTTAATTGATATGGCAAATCCATGTTGAAGAAGAAAAGGGAAGCTTAAATTCTCAAAATTTTGGCTAAGTGTTGGAGATCTAGCCTTGAGAAGACATGTGGATAACACTATCAGTATTTTAATGTAACTACGTGAGGAACATTTTCGCGGTTAATTTTCAAATCTCCATGTTTTCAAAAAGATGTGTGTTTGGATAGGAACTATTTTTCTCTAAACTCACCATTTTACTAAAGTGGTTGATATTATGCAAATCTCAACATCCATTTCCATCTTTAGCTATGGTAGCACCACATGCCCTTGAGAGGTACTAAGATCTATAAAAGGTAAACAGTTGAAGAGAGAAGGATTACTTGCTTTTTGAAATCCAAAGCATTCGAACCCTGAGTTTTTAATTCTCTTCTTCTTTCAATCCTTTCCTTCAATCCTCTCAAATGGCGATTACCCGCACAACTTTCAGACCCAAGAACACTACAACCATGAAAATTATAGTTAACACTAAGCGGAAGACCGAAAAGCTCACTGTTCAAGAAGGAACCTACTTCACTAGAGTAAAATGGGCTGATAACCTTGATTTTGATCCAATGTATAAAGTGGACTATGAAGGACTACTGCTGAATAAGACAATGCACAGGATCATCAAGCAATAGCATTGAGTTCATTTTTAAAGTTGGAGGGTCCTACTACCACAGGACTCATCAGGGCATTTTACTCAAACCTCTACACCATCCAAGTGTTTGATGACATGATGATGATGGATTTTGGGGGAAAATCAACCCTCATTTGTGCAAGGATGATTGGGAGCATCCTCAACATGCCCAACAAGGGCACTCAGCTCTGAAAGACCGACGATGAGGAAGTTGTTGTAATTCCTGAAGATTAGGAGCTCCCTGCGAATTACATTTCTAGGGATATAGCAACGAGCGGCATGAGTTGGACCACTAGGATGTGCCATGAACTTGTGGTGAAGCTGCTACTACTAAAAATGGGCTTAGTGACTAGCTGCACCTATTTTGAGAGGTGTGTGGTATACCATATTGTAGAGGGTAAAAAGTTGAACTGGCCAGTGATGATCCTTCATCATTTGACCAAGCTGACTACCATCTTTCACTATGGTTACCTAATTACCAAACTAATGAGGGTATCGAAAGTGGACTTAGCTCAATTTTTTGGGGAGTCATGTGAAACAGTTCTGCCAGTTAAGAAGCGATTTGAGATGGTGCATTTCAGCAAACTGGTTCACAATCAGGTGCATGCTAAGTACAATAAAGCACAATAAAAGCGAAAGCTAAAGTGTGTATCAATAGTAGTGCCTATGGACATCCTAAAGGAGGATGAAGATGGATTCATGGTGGACTTCAATGATAGTGATGACTCAGACAAGGTTCCCATATCTAGCATCCTAGAGAAAGTTACCACCACCTCCTCTCCAAGCAGAAGGCTGCTTCCTCCAAGGGCAAGGGGAAAAGCCCTACAAAATCCAAACCCAATGAGGCCCTTGCTCAGCCTCAGAGACGAAGAAGGTAATTGAAAGCTAAGACCCGCACCCAAAGAGAAGCGAAGGCCAAGATCAAAGCTGAGAAGTAGGGGGAGGAATCAAAAGATGTGGCTGTGGCCAATGAGTCCCTGCGCCAAAGAAAGCGCAAAATGGTGTTTTTTGAGGAATTAGAGGAGCAGGGCAAGGCCAAGAAGTCAAGAGAAGAGGACACTCTGAGTCCTAACGCTATAGTTGAGGTTCAGGAAGCATTTTCGAAAGTCAAGGGCATCCAGAGCAAGAGTTCTACCACCAGTAGGCCCCTGCAATGTAATGTGCAGGTGGTGAGTAGTGAGGAGAATGTTGGAGACACCCTCTCCCTTATTCCTGAGGAGTCTGATCCCTAGGAACAAAACATCCCCATACCCTCTTTCACTCATGTTGAGGAATCCTCAACTCAGCATGAGCAACCTCAAGCTGACTCATCCTTGGGTTCTATCCCAGAAGTTCCTAAATTTCCTACCTCCTCTTCTCCAGTAAATCCTAAAATCCCACATTCTCCTATAAATTTTTCAAATCCCTAAGTTTCTACTCTTGTAGATTTTGAAAAACCAACTATAAATTCTCCTCCTCCTTCTAATACTATAAATTCTCCTATCCAAATCCCTTCTTCACCTGTTAATACCCGAAACTTACCTATTCACATTTCTTTACCCACAAAAGCCATGAATCATTCTCTCTGAGTCATTCCCCAGTAAACAATCCTTCTACCCATTCTTTCCTGTAATATCTCAACCTCAAACCCTTCCTTGTACATCCATTATACCTTCTATTCCACTCAACCAAACCATCCCCCAAACTTCTTCAAATGTAAAAATCTCTGAACCACACTCTTCTTCAAACCCATCCTTTACCCCCCTTAACCCCTTTGGTTAGGGAAGTTCCTAATATTGAGAATTACGCTCAGCAGGAAAAAGTAAGTGGTCAGACTACTGAGGCAAATTTTATAGCCCATGAAGTAATTGAACCTAACAGAGAGCCACTCTACGAGGATTTGGCTTATGCATCTTTCTTAGCAGAAATCAGAGAGTTAGCTAGGAAGAAATTCCCTAAGCTCAAGATGATCACTGAGTTAGATGGAGTAGTAAGTAAAGTGCTACTTACTCATGAATTAACGGGCTTATCCACTAAACCAAAGGTGAAATTTCCTAAGTTCGAACAGCACACAAGTGTGCCCAGTGAATCTCTATACTTTGAAGAGTTTGAGAGGATCCAGGGTACCTTATTGGCTATTCAAAGTCAGTTGGCAAAAGAGATTGCCAAAAGTTTGGTGGATAAGATGGCCCTGATACTCATAGGGTTGATGGATTCTGCAGCCCAGCTTGGGTTAGCAATCATGTGTATCCCCATATCTACTATAATGGCTAATGCTATTGTAGGAAAGACAAAGGGTAGTGTGGATTCTGCTACTGAGCAATTGAGTCACTTGGGTACCAAAATGGATACTCAAGTGACACAGATCCATAAACTAGGTGAGGAGCAGGCCAAAATAAAAAGACTGATCGATCACAAGATCGAGAATGTCTTCAAAGAGGTGGAAATAACCAAAGATGTTAGTGATAATTTTATAATTACACTTATTATCTTTATATTTTCAATCATAAAATGATATGGTTTAGAGTCATTTTATACTTCATATAAAATATTTCACGTGGTATATAGTTATTTTTTATGCAAGTGCAGAAACTAGGTGAATCTTGGGAGTGAAATGATCAAAGATGGAATTTTATGAAAAAAGAGTGAAAAAAGTGCAAAAAGATGCGTGGAATGCAAGGAATTGGCTTAGGATCAAACTTTTCAAAGATTGGTAAAGTTGGAAAGAAGAATCATGAAGAAATACACATGTCACGATCATAATACCTATTCGCGGTCACGACTTGTCATCCTTCACTAGAAGAAGGTTACCAAATTATATTCACAATCACGACATGTATGTCATGCTCACGACTTGTGATGGTTTTGGATAACTCTACTCAACTTCCAACTGTTGGATAAGAACGATCAACCGCCATCAACCACCATCAACTATCAAATGAAAAGACAACTTTTAGGGATAATGAAGCGATGAAAAGGTGCTTATCCATTGATGATAAGCATGAATTCTTGCATCCAATCAAATTGAAGATGATGCAACCCTTCACAAAATGACATGACTCTTCATTTTGATAAACGCAACCCTTCACACTCTATAAATAGGGTTAAATCCAACCATTTTCAGAGAGAGGAATGGTAGCAGTGTATAGATGGTGTAATGTGTATGACATAGATAGAGAGTGAAAAATATAGTTTTTACTAAATTCAAAGTGTTAGAGAGAGAAATGTATAAGTGATTCGACTCTTATTTCTATCACTAGATTTCTCCACATATTCAAGTGATTGTTGTATGAGTGTAATTGCAAAGCACTTATCAATAAAAGTTTCTGTACTTCAACATTCATTTATTAGATATTCACAAAGAGTAGCATCCTAGCGGAGGTTCTGTACGAGTCGAGACCGAATTCAAAGTAGACGCAGAAATTGCTGGAATTGACGACTCCCATTAAAAGAGTGGATACGGTTTGATCAACTTTAGGTTTCACTTGCATACCTTACAACTTTACTTTGTTTTCTACTTATACTTTCTAATTCAAATTTTATGATATGTCTATGTATCATAATGAGTATTTCATCTTGCATCATTTATAATAATAAAGTTATATGCTTTTGAGTTGACTTTGAGAGTGATTCCGAGGTTAACAAGATTGTATATAATCATTGGATCTGTGACTATAGCGCTGTTTAATGAGTTAACATTTTTGGAGTGGTAACTTGCTAAATATGGCTATGTGAGAATGGCCAATACTAAGCGTAGTATTATTGTTATCTAGGTTCTTAGAACCGAATTCCTTCCTTATGAGATCGATATCTTTTAAAACTACATCGTAACTGTATACTTGTAGTGGTCATCATTTTTCTATTTGATAAGCAGTATTGACAGCACCTATTCGTATTTTGAACTTTTATCTTATCAGTAGAAAAGTGGGGAACAAGGTTTTTGGCATCGTTACTGAATATAAGTCTATCGAAACGAGTATAGTAAAAATCTTGCGATCAAGTTTTAGCATCGTTACCAGGGAAGGCTAGTGCGTTCTAGAGATCAAATTGCTGGAGAACGGGCAATTATATTTATGTGTCAATTGAATTATTATTTTTTTTTGTTTTCACTTTTAAGTGTTTATATTTTGTTATTAACATATTTTTCTTGCTTATTCATTGAGTTTTCTTTCTAGCGTGTGCATGCTAAGTACTCGTAGTTCGGGAGAAAGTTTGTTTCGAATCAGAAATAAAACGATTTAAAGCATGAAAAATTTAATAAAATCAAAAAATTGATGAATATGAAAATTTTTCTTGATTTTTGTGTTGTTTATACATTATCCATACCTATACTATACTAACATATGTTCTATGGTTATTTTGAGTGTTAGGTATTACAAGTTTGATGTTAGTGCATATTTCGAACAAAAATGTTTAGAGTATGAGCACACGTTGAGAGTGTGAGCACTTTATAGCACAACATTTAGCATTTGGCAAGGATGAGTTATGAGTAACATTCAAAAGCAACATGCCAAGTAAGTTTCGATATATATGTCAATGCAACATGAATTAGTATAAGTTGTATAGTTTTAGTTTAATGCTACTGATAAGTTAGTAGTGGAGTAATTTCTAGTAGTGTTCTTACTATGAGTTTTATATGCTATTCTCGAATACGTCCTATAAGTATTAAGTGTGTCTAAAGTGTTGGGAAACTATAGCCATAATACTTTGAAAGTGATCAATAAAAGATGACGGTATTAAGAGAGAAAAGTCAAAAGAAAGAGAGGATAACTAATGAGTTCTGCAAAAGGTGGGGAATGGTACGGAGTAGAAACTGCAACCATTCAATGAGTGATAAAAGAAAAGACGCATACCATAAAAAATGGGTGCAAAGTACAAATCTGTACTTAAAAAACATATGCTTAAAAGAAAAAAAAAGAGAGAAAGTGGTATGGAGCATAAAATGCAACCACTGAAAAAAGGGGAGAGTGGCATGGAGCATAAAATGCAACCACTAAGAGTGTTTTAACATCCTAGGTTACCTAAAAATGCCTTAAGATCAAACTTTCCAAAGTGTGCTCACTTTGTCCTTTATACTTTATACTATACTTGAGAGAAGGAAATTTTTAAGCAA